>JARHVA010003285.1:510000-777500 GCA_037957365.1 Torreya grandis
AATTTTGTGCTATTTTTCTTTGACAATATATTTATTTACAATAAGAGATGGGAAGAAAACTTGTAGGAACAACATCATATTTATGAAAAGCCATCCAAATTTGATTTTATATTACAAGAGTTAGAGTACTTTGGTAACATTATATCCAATGAATGTGTCAAATTTTATCCTCATAATATCAAACGTATCATGGATTAGCCAATGCCCAAAACTCTCAAAAACCTTCGAGGGTTCCTAAGACTAATAGGTTACTACCAAATATTTGTGAAAGGTTATGGTAGAATAATAACTCCACTCAATACATTACTAAATAAGGATGCATTCCACTATAATTATTCATCCAATAAATCATTTAAGCAACTAAAATTAGCTATGTGCACCCCCTAGTTTTAGCTACTACAAACTTATCAAATATGTTCATTATTGAATGTGGTGGTTATGGATCAAGATTGAGAATAGTAGTAATGCAAGAAGGAAGATGCCTTCCATTTGAGAGTCATAAATTCAAAATTAATAATCTCAAGAAACCTAACTATGATAAATAAATGATGTCTATTCTTCATGTAATAAAACAATGGATGGCCTATCTGATGGGTAGACATGTTCAAGTGAAAATGGATTGTGATTGTCTCAAATAATTTTTGGAGTAAATATTATCATTTTAGGAACAAAAAAAGTGGTTAACAAAATGTTGGGTTATGATTTTAAAACCATATACAAGAAGGGTGAATATAATGTAGTATTATATGCACTATCCAAACAAGATACATTCACAAAATCATTAATTTGTGCATTGTCCATGTTATAGGCATATTGGGTAGATGAAGCTAGGTTAGAGTGGGGGTAGGAAAAAGATACAAAGGTTTTGAATCAGAATATCCATCAAGGTTATATACAATCTAACAAATTTTAATGGAAAGGTAATTACCTATGGTGTAAGGATAGGTTATACTTGTGCAAAGATTTAGAGTTAAAGCATAAGATTCTTGCAGAGTTACATGCATCTCCAGTTGGGGGACACTATGGGTTCTTGAAAAAATATCATAAAATAAAGTGAGAAGTATTTTGGTAAGGAATCAAGGGAGACGTATAAAAGTTTGTGGTAGAATTCTTGACATGCCAAAAAAATAAAGGTACGATTGTAAAGACCCTAGGTATGTTATAACCTTTATTAATTCCTAGTGAAAGGTGGGAGGAGGTTTCCATGGATTTCATCACAAGGTTGTAAAGTTAATAATGTTATCTTGGTAATTTTGGATAGGCTTACAAATTATTCCCATTTTTTTCCCTCTCACACCTAGTTATAGAAAGTATAATAATGATTAATTTTCTAGAGGCCAATCTAAAATTACATGGATCCCCAATAATAATTTTAAGTGATTATTATACTATTTTTTATAGTAATTTTTGGACTAAACTATTTTATTATTTGGTTACTTAGCTATCTCATATCTCATCTTACTACCCCCAATATGATGGAAAAATATAATTGATCAACAAATGTTTAAAGGGGTATCTTCATTGTTTTGTATCAGATAAGCAAAAATGTTGGGTTAAATTATTACCACTTGAATAATGGTGGTATAACACATCTTTCCATATCTCTTCTAAATTTTCCCCATTTCTATCACTATATGGTTACCATACACCTTCCATCACTTATTCCTTAAGGGTGTAAAGCAAGGTTGTATATGAGGAGTGCATTCATCATCAACAAGAGGTTTTGGTTTATTTGATAGATAATTTTTCATTATTACAAAATAGAATGAAGAAACAAGTAGATAAACACCATAATTAGTGACATTTTGATGTGGTTGATAGGGTCTTTGTATGTTTGCATACTTACAAGTAGATGTCATTAAAGTAACCAAAAAAGAATAAAAAGCCTACTCCTAAGTATTATGGCCCTTATTAGGTTTTAAAAAATAATAATAATTATGGTTTTTAATGTGTATTTGCTTCATTAATATCACATACACCTAGTATTTCATGTTACCTACTTGAATAAGGTCACTGGAGAGAAATTTTTAGTGTAGATAGAGCTACCCAAACTAGATGAAGAAGGATGAGCCATTTTGGAACCAGAGAAAATATTACAAAAACATACTAAGAGGTTGAAAAAAATAAAGATTAATGAATATATAATCAAGTGGAATACCCTAAGTAGTGAGGATGGAACTTGGAAAGGTGAATAATTTTTGTAATAACATCTAGAGTTGTTCAACATTGAGGACAACATTGGTTCTAAGGTAAAGAGCATATTACACCCCTAACATATCACATGTATTGGGATAGGAATAGATAAATTATGGCTTAATTATCCCTTATTGATGTTATATCACATTTTTTTATGATTTCATTGGGTAACTAGGTTGGTTTATGGAGTAACCATGGCCTAAATAGACTATATATAGGAGGTAGTGGGTAGTTGTTTATCATCATATGGTGAGTTTTGATGTTATTAAATCTTGTGGAGGTTTCCCCATTGAATTTTATTTTATTTTATTCATATATTATACTATATATTAGTCATATTTTTATCTATTGATATTATTCTCCTTTATTTTTGAAGCAATTGAATTACACTTGTTGAGATATGAGTAGTTGAATTGATGGTTTGAGATGGGTCTTAAGACCAAATTAATCACTTTTCTACTTACCTTATCCTAAACCAAATTTATTAGGACCTATACCATCTTTCTTCACCTTATCATATCCTTTTGTTTATTTATAAGGTTTGAGTTATACCACTAAGATGAACATGGGGTCTTGAGGCCTAAAGAGGTTTTAGGCCTTGCAGACGTAGTATAAGTTTTAGGTATTTGAACCATATGTTAGTGAATTTATGACTTAAATACCAAAATATAAAAAATATTCCTCTATTTATATAATTATTAAATTTATCTCACCTTCCTAAACCATTTTCTTTTTCTTTTCCTCATGTAAGTTTTCCATACTCACTATTTTTCAGTCTAAGTGTCTGAACCAATTAGAGCTAAAGACCTAGATAGTCTATTTTCTTCCATTATTTACTATTGGTAGTGTTGGGACCCTCATATAATTATTTTCTTAGGGTTTTTAAACTCCCATTTTACTATCTTTATTCAGCCCTCTTCTTTGTATATCCTTTTGAATAGACCTAGGGTTTATGAATGAATAGGTTTGTATAGCCCTAAAGGCTTGATTAACTAATTTCATACCTCACGTGTGGCTCATATCACATTAGAAACATTTATATGACTTCTCACTTATTATTGAGGTGATTTCAAACCTTAAACTAACCTTAAACCATGCAACTACCTTCAAATCTTAAGCATAGTCCTATGTATATTAGTTTTTAGGCCTAATAGGTCTACTAGGGATTTAAGCTCTCCTTTACCCATCAAAATTTAACTAAAGTGATTAATATAGACTAAGATTATCAATATAAAAAATAAGAGGCCCTATTTCATGTTTTTATTTCACTTGTCAGCATGGTATTCACACTTCTACCCTTCTACTAATGACCCTACTTGTAGGTGATCTTAAGCCTACTAGGACTGTGAGTGTGAATTTCCTTATTTGGTAGCACTTTGGGATCATTATGAATATTATATCATGAGTAATATAACCTATAATTTACACACACATTATTAATATCTTATCCATTTTCAATCCAATCACTTAGTTTTTGACTGTCTATAGGATATAGTCATAATTTGTTGTCTATGTAAGAGATGAGAGGTGAGTCTTCTTTTGAAGGAAATTATCCACATAATTTACCACATATCTTACATTTGATATGGGATTTTAGTATAATTGTATGCCACACACCTTCACGTTTCCTTTAACTATGCTATTATGCTCAACTTGTTCTTTACCTACATTATAGCTTGTAGGTGGTCTTTTTAGGCCTACTAACTGTGAGAGTGCAAGATGAGGGTGTGGTTTCTTGTTTTAATGCTTGTTCAGGTAATCAAAAGGTTGATGAATTATTTTTGCTTGTAATAAATATTTTTAGCTATTCATAACCTCAAAACCCTCAATGAATCTTCTACCCTTAGTCATAGTTGGTGTTCTTTCAAATTCTTGATTGAGCCCTCATTTTGGGGTGATTGAGATAGTGTTGATCCTGACTACCTCTATTCTCTTACACTTATTGATAAGTATTTATGACTCCAAAATTTCCTTAAATACCTTCCACACTCTCTAAGTCCCATCTCAGTAGTCAATAATCCATTTTTTAGTATACACCATAGGCATGATGTGACTATGAGGGCTTGTCATTGCATCATAGGATGAGGGTGAGGATGGCCTTTGGGAGTATAGGGTATTGAGTATAATAAGGGAAACATAAAAATCATGAATTAGGGATGAGGTAAATATATGTTTTGAAATAACTTGATGTGTAATGAAATTACTTAGATTATTCACAATAATAGAATAATATATACCAAAATTAAGAGAAAAATAAGCATATACACAACAACAATTGGTGAAAGAGTAGCATAATTGAATATTATGACTGAGCCACATTAAGGGGGAAACCTTTATGATAATGCAATAAGAATAGAATTCATGATATGTTGACAAAAGTCTAACCACTACCTCTTATATATACTCTAATTATCCATGGTTATTCCATAGGTTGACCATACTAAGAACATTGATAAATACAAAAAACTAATATGAAGGTGTGTAAACCACAAGTTGGCTACACATATCCCTAGATGCACTATAGGTTAAGATAATAGCATTCCCCTCACCTTTATATTAACATTGTCCAAAATGTTGAATCAAACTAGGATGTTTTTATAAGAACACTTCATCCTCCCATGTTGCATATTTAGAATGGAGGTTCTTCAATTTGATCAAATACTACTTAATAAGTCTAGTCTACAATTAATTAATGCATGTGTGAATGATCTATTCAAGATATAGAATGACTACCTTATTCATCTAATTTATTTAACTCAATCTGAGTGGAAACTCTACATCTAACTACTTTATTTAGGCAAGATACATGGAATATTGGATGTATGTGAGTGGTTTAGGGTAATTCTAACTTGCAAATCCACACTACCAATTTTTTAAAATATTTGCTAATGGACATAATACTAAGGTGATAGCTTCTTGTGCTTTACATATTACTTCAAAGACATTTTATTATATGTATGCAAACACAAAAAGACCTAATCACCTATGTCAAAATTTTATTCACTAAAGTGTTGATCTACTTACTAATTCATTTGATTTTGTAACATTGCTATATTTTCTCACAAACTGACTAACACCTCTTATTGATGGTGAATGTGTTCTTTAACATCTCTAAATTTAGGTTGCACTATCAAAAATAAAGTTATGGATGAGGGTTGATACCCATAAAATGCCAAAAATAGAGACATCTTGGATGAAGTGTGAAAAGAAGTGTTATACCACCATTCAACAAGTGAATGTGAATAAACCCATTTATCCTATTTGTCAAAAACAAAAAAATGAAGATACCCTTCAATACATTTGTTGACTACCTCTATTTTTCCATAATATTGAGAATGATAGGATGATCTATGATCCAACTTAGTATCTAAACATACAAATAATTCAATCTAAAAATTAATAGTAAATATGCGATCTCTGTCTCTTAAAATGATATTTGTTGTGCCATGTAATTTTTGAAATGTATTGAAAAAAACATAAGATATTATATAAATGGTTGTGATAAGGATAAAAAATGAGCATACTTGGTGAGTATATCCACAACTATCATGATAACATTTTTACCCTCAAACCTTGGTAACCCCATAATAAAAACAAGGAAACCTCTTCCTAACACTATCTAGAGATGGATAAAGGATGTCAAAGACCTAGGCTCTTAATGTTTTCACATTTTTTTTTTTGCATAACATGCAATTAGCCACATGTTTCTAAACATACCCTTTGATTCCTTCCCAACATAAATCTTACTTTATTTTATGATATGTTTTAAAAATCTCAAATGTCCACCAATTGAGAGGTATGAAGTTCTTGAAGAATTTTATGTTTGAGGAGAGAATGATTATAAAGGTATAATCCATTTTTATACCATAATGTGTTCCACTTCCATATAAATTTTTAATATTCATTATAACCTTATCTAATATTTGAATCAAATCCTTAATAGCACTATCATTATCCCATTCTGATCTTACTTTCTCTAGCTAATCTACTTGCCTCATCATCATGGCACATAATAATTCCCCTAATGATTCATCCTACCAAGAGAGGGAATCTACCACCACATTATCTTTTCCTTTCTTATACACTATTTCAAAATCATAGCCTAAAATTTTATTCACACATTTTTTTGTTATTTAGATGACAAGCATTTTTCCATAAATTATTTTAGGCTATCATGATTGGTCTATATCTAAAAGTGATGACCCAGTGATGACCCATCAGATAAGGTCTCTAGTGACGACCCATCAGATAAGGTATCCATTGATATATTGGTTTGAGCCTATTTTTTCATTTTAGTTTGAAAATTTAAAATTCCAATGGTATGCATTCTTGCATGAGTATATCCCCCATGCCATATCCTAATTCATCACACTCCACAATAAAAGATTAAAAAAAATTAAGAATAGGAAAAATTGAAGTTATACATATAACCATTTTCAATTATTCAAATGCCTTGGTATTTGAATTAGTCCACTAGAGGGAATATTTATTCAACAAAGAGGTGAGTGGGGATACAATTCTACCATAATTTTTGACAAACTTATGATAGTAATTAGTTAGCAACATAAATTTATGAAGTTTATTGAGGGTCTTAGTATCTAACCATTCCATAACTGATTGGATTTCCTTAAGATCAACTTGAACTCCTTCATGTGAAATAATATGACACAATTACTTGACCTATTGGAAACAAAAAGAATGTTTGGAAGGTTTGTCATAAATTTGATGTTATTCTAGAATTGAAAACACCTATTTCACATGATTTAAATGGTCTTCCCATTTTTTGTTGTAGATGAGGATATCATAAAAAAACACTAACACAAAATTTATAAAAAATGGACTAAAAATAGTATTCATCAAACTTTGAAAAGTATATGGTACATTTGTGAGGCTAAAAAGCATGACAATAAATTCATAATGGCCTTCATGAGTTGTAAAATCTATTTTAGGTATGTCCTCATCGCAAATGCAAATATGATGATAACTAGAGTGAATATATAACCTATAAAATAAAAAGCACCATGAAATTCATCTAGTATATAATCAATTACTAGAATACGAAACTTATCTTTGATGGTGTATTTTTTGAGTTTTTTGTAGTCTAGGCACTTCTTCCAACTATCATCCTTCTACACCATGACCACCGAGAAGGAATATTCACTTTGAATATGTTGGATGATTCCTACCTCCAACATCTCCTTTACCATATTTTCAATTTGACTCTTTTGAGCATAGGGATACTTTTAGGGTACAATATTGGGTGGTGTACTTCTTAGAATGAGTCTGATGACATAATCATGTGAACAACCTAGATAAAGTCCTTTGGCATGTCACTAAAAATAATAGAATGGTCATCCAACACCTCTTATAAATCAAAATATGTAGACCCATTGGTTAGTTAAACCTCCATGGAAAATAAGGGTGACACAAAAAATTTTACACCTTTTTTGAGAATCTTCATCATCTTGTGGGATCTAACTAGTTGTGAATATTGAGCCCATAATCCATGTTGTTCAAAATTCCTTCCCTTTGAATGGAACCTCATGAATAATTCCTAGAAATTGATCTCAATAGTGCCCAAAGTGGTGAGTTAATACACTCTCAAAATAATGTCAGCTCCTCCCATGGGATTAAAAAACATAGGGGAATATAATAAATAGTCTCCCATATGTTAAGCATGAGATATACTAAGAGGGGGGTGAATCAGTATATCATATATCTTATAAAACTTTCCTTTAACCAAATTCCACTTAATCAAACATTCAAGATATGCAATAAAACTTAAACAATAAACATCACACAAGATAGAGAGAGACACTAGATATAACATGGAAACCCAATGTGGGAAAAACCACATAAAACAATCTCAAGTATATTCATGAGAACAAACGCACATGAGCACCATATCCCTTTGCTGAGTACCACCTTAGCTACAATTCGTGAGCACCAACCCATAGGACCTTAAAATCCCTTTGCCAAGCACCAACCCAGTAACTATTCATGAGCACCAATCCACAGGATCACCAACCCCTTTGCTGAGCACCAACCCAACAATAATTCATGAGCACCAACCCCTTTGTGTATACCATACACCTATCTCTCAATGTTGCTATCTCAACAAATGATAGATCAATACAACATCTCTTTCCTCTCTCTCACTTTTGCTCTTCTAAGCTAGATATAACAAATACAAATCATATTCATCTCTCACAATTGCTCTTCTAAGCTAGATATTATAATATCAAATCAACCTTTATTTCCCATATTATAAATGGCTTCTCAAGCCCTTATTTATAGATTTCCAAATGACCTTTGGCCTTCCCCCTTTTTGACCCTTCAATCCTCATGGAAAATGGCACCAATCTTGGATGGCACTTCATATTCAAGCATTTGAAAAGTCATGTGGTGATCCTTCATGACCAAAAACGTCCTTCCCACTTTTTTCCTTATCTTTGGTGACTTTTCATATTCCTCAAAGTGTCCCTTCATGATAAATTGTGCCCTTACTCTTTTGTCTTCACTTGGTGACTCTGGGTATTCCCCAAGATGACTCTTCATGGGAAAATGTGTCCCATCCTTCTTTTGTCTTTACCCCATGGCTCTTCGACTTCTCCATGGGCCCTTATTTTGTCTCATATGCAACCAAAAATATATTCATTAATATTAAATAAATATTAATTCATATTAGCCAAGATATATTTATTACAAACAACATTAAATGCAATTGGGCCTTTATCACCAATAATGCTAAACCTTTGACATCAATGACAATATTGCTAACACCAAAACAATCTTAATACTATGGAACTTTATATAATAGTTAACCATAAAAAATCTACAACTATGACCTAAAAGTCTAAAACTAGTTAAATGAACCAATTCAAATGAGAAACCAACTTAATATTGATTAATTTATGTGTACTCATAGAGTCAATAAACACATTCATCTATTTATTTAATAACTCCACCACCTTAAGAGTTTGAAGATTACTAATGACTAAATGTGTAAGATAGAAAATAGTAGGTTGAGAATACTTAGATTTATCCTCAAGTTCTTCAAACCGTTCCCTTGAAACCTCCTCATCTTATTCCTAGTCATTATTCTTATCAATTTAAACAAACTTATTTTAAGCACATCAATGTCCTTTAATCCATTTTATATCACAACCAAATCAAAATCCTTTTGAATGCTTTTTTTCTACTTGATGAGGTGTCAATCTAGTAGGCTGATGGAATGATGGTGCTAGAAAGGTGTGTTCATGAACATTGGTGAAAGGTATTCATTTGATCATATCTTTTTCCTCAACCATGCATGACCTCAGTATGGCCTTAAATACAATACTAAGATGAAACATGTGAACCTCCAATTGGATACTATTTTGAGGCCACCCAAAAACAGGTCAATCATATTTTCCTTAGTGATGTCTGCCACACAGAAGGAGAGATTGTAAAATTGATGAATGTAGTCCTTAACAGTCCCAGTTTGGTGTAACTTGGATAGCTAACTGAAATAGTTTTTAGATAAATTATTTTGATAGTGGAGCTATAAATCCTCAAAAAATATTGACCATGAAACTAAGACACCCTTCTTTTTCTTTTGAGCACACAACCAACAATACCAAATAAAGGGCGCAAGTTCTAAATAGGGAGAGGCCATAACCACTTTTTGTGAACATGGATTTTGATGTAGATCAAATAAATTTTTTATTTGAGTGATCTAATTGAGTGGATAATTAGAATCAAACTTATGTAGGACCACTTTTGGCAACATTGACTTAGGGCCAAATTTGGGGTTGGTATTGTTTGGAGTAAGAGAACCAAACTAAAGTGGTGGAGGATTATTTTTTAGTGGCTAATTTGATAAGTTGGCTAGTTTCCCAAATAATTTTTGTAATTGATCCTTCATTATATCCAAGTCCCCTCTCAAACCTACAATGTCTCCTTAAATTGTATCAAAATATTATTTTTTCACCATGCCCTACAACTCTAACTTAAGTTCTTGAACTACCTCTCAAATAGATTGATCAAAATCTTCAAATTCCATGTCATCCTTGTGAGAAATTTTTGGATTTTTTTTCCCTTTCACACATCTGTGAGTGTTTGAACTAGCCATGAACAAACCCTATGAGGGTTTTAATCCTAAAAATTATACCAGTGAAATATACCATTATGATATTCTCACCAAGATAAATCTAACTACTACTATTGTTTACAAGGGTGAAAATTTTTAGT
Organism: Torreya grandis; assembly: GCA_037957365.1. Taxonomy (NCBI): domain Eukaryota; kingdom Viridiplantae; phylum Streptophyta; class Pinopsida; order Cupressales; family Taxaceae; genus Torreya; species Torreya grandis. Next base: position 520,429 of record JARHVA010003285.1, read on the forward strand.
CCAAAAAAGTGTACTAGGAGAATATGCCAATTTAATTATCTCAGAAAGATGAATCCAATGACTACTAATTTTCACAAGGTAAAAAATTCTAGAATTTTACTTTTTTCTAGGAAAAAACATTTTTTCTTTTTTTTTGTAAAAAAACTCTTGAAAAAAAATATTGTGATGAAAAAAAATCAATTCCTCCCAAAAAACAAGTTATGTTTTGTAGACTTCTAGTGCTCAGGACACTAGATCTAAAAAAAACTATGTCATAGAAACTTGCACAAATTGAGGTTCTCATACCACTTATAAGGAAATTACTTAAATGATTCATAACAACTGAATTATATATGGAAAAATTAAGAGTAGAATAAGTGGATCCACAACAATAATTGGTGAAAGAGAAGAATACATAAATATTATAATTAATCCACGTTGAGGGGGAAACCTCCACAATAATGCAATAAGAAAATAATTCATGATATGATGTTAAAAGATGAATAACTACCTCCTATATATACTATACTTAGTCATGGTTATTACATAGGCTGACCATACTAAGAAAATAGAGAAATGAAACAAGATAATATGAAGGTGTGTAAGCTACAAGTTAGCCACACATATCCCTAGATTCACTATAGGTCAAGAGAATAACATGATGACTATCTACATCTACCCTATTCTCACTTGTAAAAGATATCACACAACACTCATAATAGTCATCATAGAGTAGGACATGAAACATTTTTTTGGTATGATGGTGAGTTAATTATTCTTGGTAGATAAGTGAAACTTGAATTTCCCCTAGCAAATTACCCTCAAACCAAAAAAATCATTAAACACTTTCATTTTAATCCATGAAGAATCTGTAATAAGAAGCAACACTACCATGTTTCTATTAATGTTATAACTAGAATTTTTCCTTATTTATTAGGGATAAGATGTGTCAAATATGAGTGGAGGATATAATGGAATGACCTAGGGCCATTTAGATGACATTCATATCCATTTATTTCATCAAACAGCCTAAATGTACACTTAAATTGTTCCAAATTTGACCCCTACATAGATGAAGAAAACACTCTTGAATACTCAAATTCTTAATGTGTTTTCAAAGATTATAGGCCATGAATTTATAAAATAATTCCTATTATGTAAATTTCATGAGACCCCATTCTTATTTACAAGAGCTTATATCCTCACCTTCTCTCTCTTGTATGGACTAACCATAAACCTAAAAGTTTGTCCATGGCTACCAAAGAGCTTGGTGTAGAAAGTAAAATGGTTTTGGACATGAATTACACATTTTTGACATGAAAAATGTCTAAGACACCTAAAATATACCTTCCATGAATTACCTAACCTTTTTCAAACTTTAACATGGTCATATGGATCCATGCAAGGGGTGAAGACACTTGTAAAGCCTTAATTTCTTACAATTTTTTAAGTTTAAGACCTTAAGATACCATTGGTGGGAATGAGAAGGGAAAATATAAGTCAAATGACATTTTAAATAGATGGTATGGCTGGGGGAGTTGAAGGGAGACACCTTCCCACATGTGGGACCCATTTAATGAATAAAAGGTGGGTTTGGCTAAAAAATGGACTCTTTATGATATGAAACCAACCCAAAATGACTTTATGATTTAAATGAGACCATTAAAATAGAATGAGACACTAAAATATTCCAATTTCTAAATGTTTATAATTAAAATGACTCGTATGAGGTGTTTAAGGTTCATTTGAAGCCTTTAAAGGGCTAGTTAAAACTTGAAACAGGTTTGGGTCAGCATATAATGGAAAATAACCTTGAATACAACTCAAACCTCATGTCATGACTTAAAAAGGTTTATAAATCATCTCCATATTTAAATAAATGTATCTTATCAAGGAATCACTTGAATAGGCCCAGAACCATGAAAACTAGCAACCTTAATCTTGTCTAATTATCGTAACTTCTACTAAAGATCCTTAATTTTGTCAAACAAGGAAAAGACTACTCTCTAGGCATCATGAGACAGTCAAACCCTTCCAATAAATTTAAAGACCATCATGAAATATTAATATATCTTTTATATACCCAAAATGGATATGACACAATGACTTCACAAGTAGGCTCTAGCATATAACATGATGCCTCTAACAAGTGCTAAAAGGCTTTCAAGGAGAATTATGAGACTATGATAAGGTCTAGACCATCATGTGCACACTTAGAGGGGTTTTCATGATATTTTTTTATTTTAGGGGCTGAAATTTGTCCTCGGAGTCTAAATTTTCAACATCTTTGGTGACTCATAGGGGTTGACCAGCCCAGTGGTCAAGGGAACCCACTAAATCTCCATGATAGTCATGACCAAATTGAGTTTACAATATGATTTGGATGACCATTTCATTATACTACCAAATAAATTAACATATTACCAAAACTCTATGACTGAAAAAACATCACACACAAAAAAATTGAAGGAAGATAACACCTAAATAAATAACACATATCACCTTAAGAATAACACCTAACTCCTTAAGTTCAAATAAGACATGACACATTGTAACAAATGTAGATAAATACACACATGTTGTCAAACTTATGGGAAATAAGGAAAATATAGCCTATTATAAAAAACTAACATAAACAAACTTATCTCTCCTCTAGGATCAAATGGAAATTTCCTTTTATCACCATGGTACCATGAGGGTGAATTATCATGTGTTGACTAGAGTCCAATTATTTAGTGTTCACTATATGAAGACATCTACTTGTAGTTGGAGACATTGGTATGTTCATAGCCTCTTAGGAGAGTAATTATATCTTCTTGCTCCATTCTTAGGTGTATAGGCTAGCTATGTAGACCAAGTACCCAATCATACTCATCCCACACTTGTCTAATTTTCATGAACAACATCAATTCTACCTCACCCATATGTTTCCATTGACAAGGATGAGTAGTTTGAAGTGGCTCATATGGCATGCCTATAGGGTTAACTTCTAAGAGAGGTAGATATTGATTCATTATAGCATGAGACCGTTGTAAATTATTTACATTTACTAAGAGTGAGGAGGTATTTGAAGATGGAAAGAGGAGTTGATAACCATGTTTGAATATCTCAAACTAGTCACCTTTAAGTGGGATAATTTCTTGAAATGGCATGAACATAGGGCTTCCTTCTTCTTTTTTGATGAAAAAATCCTCCTCAATTTCAACCTAATCATGATATACCTTAAGAATATATTACCTTAACCTTATGATGTGAAACAAATTCAATTATTGGTCCTCACATAATTCAAATTTGTTTGGGCTCTCTTCATGTTGGACAATCGCTGATGTAGGAGTAGATATATCACTACTTGAGGTAGATTTAGGAACCATATCTAATTTTTCATGCTCATATAACTCTAAAAAATATTTTTCCACTTATGAAAGACCTTTTGAAACTCTTTCATTTGTCATCAAAACTTGGTCGACTTCTCTCTCTTTCAAGTCTCCTTTTCTTGTACTTGTTTCAAGCTAAACAAATGTTACACTTTCACACTCCTCAGGATTGTCATGGGAAAGGGAAGTTGTCATATCATAAAATATTTATTGTATGCCATCTTATTCTTGATTATTGAAGTATTAATTGTGTTTCTCCTCAATAAGAGGTGTACCAAAAACAATTTATTCCTCAAGTTCACTTAAACTTACTTCATTGTCTACCACTTTAATTTGACCTTCACTTATTTTATCAATGATAGGCTCCTTCTCAAGAAGTGGAATGAAATATCCTTGAAAGGAAAATAGGAGAGATTTAATTTATGTATCATTCCCCTCATTCATTTCCTCACTTATAACAACCAATATCTCATCTTTTTTATACATGTTGTCTTGAATGGACTTCCATGATAAAAATGGTTTGGATTCTTGAGGAGGGAGGCAAGGGAGTTGAATGGTGTTAGATTTGTCTTTAATTTCAATATCTTGGTTCAATTTTGATTTATATTCCTTTCCCTATACCTTAAACACTTGGATCCAAGTTGGTATTTTAACACTAGAAACATGTGTTGTAGCTTGAGGAATGAATGAATGTATCTCCTATTGAGATGGAATTCATTTAGTTATTTCCATTGATTGAAACACATGATTATTTGAAAATTCAATCTCCTTATTTAGGTGGTCTTAAAAATCAATCCTTATCTAATAAAAAATATCTTCAGGCTAGTTAGGAAGGGAGAGACTCTATGAGGTCTGATTTGAATCATGAAACTCAACCCTCTCCACACACACATCTTCACCTTTTTGCATTCTCTCTTAGACTGACTTCTAAATAAGAAAGCCTCACAAGACTTGTGAGGAATTTTTAACGTCTTGAAACTCACTTTCCCTAAAATCTTTAGGGATGATCAGATTCTTAATAGAGAACTAATGTGATATGGAAGAGGACACATGAGGCTAATAGAAATGGATTTATTGTTGCTCGTTGAATACTAGCATCAGTTCTATGGTTGTAATTAGACCACTTTCATATAACATATCATTTTTTATCTTTTATTTATTATCATTCATGATATATTCCCACTCCCTCTTAGCTTTATATAATGACTCCCTCATATTCATGATAATATACCTAGGAATCTCTTGGCCATAACTCTTTTATGTGCCAATCCCTACTATGTTTCTCTCATAACCCAATAATTTTTTATTAAGGATTGAAATTGATTGGTTTGAGACATGGGTAGGCTTAATATAAGCATCATGATGTTGTTGATATTGATTAGGAGGATATGTGGGATTCCAAGACTAATTAGGAGGATAGGTGGGATGCCAAGGAGGTGAATAGGACTCACAAAGGGGTTGATAACCTTGGCAGTAAGGAGGCTCATTTTAGGGATGATAGGGGTGAATATAGGATTTATAGGGTTTATAGGACTATAGATAAGGAGGTGTATGATATAAGTCTACACCATATGTATCCATTACTCATCACAAGACACATGAATAATAGTGTGAACTATCAATAAAAACTATTGTTACCATGTGTAAAGACCTTGTGATGCCTTATAACATGAAATATGATTAAAATTTTGGTTTTTAAATGCTTTTAGCTACATAGGATTAGTAATTGAGGATGGAATGTGCTCCAAGATTATTAAATCCAACCCCACTAGGCATGCTAAAATTATTGAAACTCCAAACTGCACCCTAGGAAGAGGTTTTTCAAGCCTACCTCCAAGTTTGGGGTAACATGGGATTAACCTAAGGCTCTAGGTGACCTATGGTTCGGCCAAACCTCTAGTTTATGTGGCTAGCTCCCCTAGTGCATTTTTTAGGGATAAAATCACAAAGACCTACTAATGTTGGGTCAAAAAGGGACAAAAAGGATGCATAAAAGGAAACCTAATCTAAATATGGTGATGAACCAATATGATTACCCACTCTAATTGACCTTAAACAACACTAGTGGACTAGGAAAACAATTCAGCTACTATCTCCAATCATTATTATGCAATAGTGTTTCATATGGAGGCTATGTTATGTGGATAGAACATGAGGGCCATGATAGGAAGGTCTGATATAAGGAACTTATTAGTCAGGTTCTACTGTAAATTCAATAACTAAACACTTTTACACACTACATGACCTACATAAAACACCCTATTAGCATCTAGATGAGTCAATGACCTACAAAGGGAGAGAAATCTACCACATATGAAAATAAAAAAAGAATAAACGCACTATATAAGTATTGAATATTCTAAAAATAGTCCTGTATTAATCTAAGAGGTTTACAAGGTACAAATCCAGGTAGAGTTTCCTTATACCCAAGTGAGGGATAGTTACAATGATCTTAAGGTCTAAATACATAGGAGAATGAGAAGGTGAGAAAAGAGATTTTGGCATGTAGAAGATAAGGAGAGGTCATTAATGCCCCAAATTCACTGCATCATTAATTACAATTAGTCACAACAAACTTTATACTCCCTTCATATATTAGTGGTCTTCAATGGGTAATTTTGGTCATTGAAATAGAGTGATGGAGGTTAGTGTAGATTTGGTTGAACCCATTCAATGCATGACCATTAATAAATAAGGTTAGGAACCCTATCCTCATGATATTTATAAGCCATTAAAATGCTCCCATTAGGCCACCATGAGTTACTAAGTAGCCCACCCATCTCCTTACATGTTGATTAGGCTAGAAAACTACCCATTCCTTCATAATGACCATGGATAAGTGCCATGATTACCTTTAAGCATTAGTTACATTGTGTAATTACCCTACATTAAATCCTCCAATTACCCTCCACACCAATTTACATTTATTTTTGTTGATAAAATAGGCCATACTTAGGTAATTGGGCCTAGTTTCTTAATTCTACCATTTTGTATGGCCCTAAAAACATGAATAAGGCCTTAATAACATGTTAATATGTGGGTTTTAGGTCATAAAATTTTTATATACCATGTCATAGGATTTCCATGTAGCTCACGCTTATAACTTTACCTTACTTAGGTGACTAAGCCACCTCCTTGTTGCATTTCAAGACTCTGTATTCGTTGAAGACTTACATAAGCATTTATTGGTAGAGTTTTTAACATTTTATGGTTAGAAAAGATATAATACATATGATAATACCTCTCCCATTGATTTTTAACTTTTCATCAACTCTAAAACTTGAAGACACCATAAAACCTTGAAAAAAATAGAGTTTCTAGGGGTGTTTATACACTCTTTATAGAAACTAGTACCATATTTGAGGTATCTTATAAGTTTAATATATGCTTCATGTGTTTTCCAAGCCAACCTAGGGTGTTTAAGTGAAACTATCTTAAGTTTTATCCTATCAAGTTTGTGTTAGGGTTTTGGAGGTCCACCATGTTAATGATGGTTCATAGATTAAAAAACTCCAAACCAAAACTTCTTTCCATGAAAATATAACCCACATACCTCTTCAAATATCCTAAAGAGATATTGGAATAATTTAACTTGTACGAAGAGAACCAAGTACAAATTGGCAGATTTAAATTCCTTTGTGGGCTTTTTGAATAGGTTTTAGTCTTATTTTTTTCTCATAAATATAGCCATATTAACTCAAATCTTTCATTAATGGATATTAAGGTCATATGGTTGCCATATCACCATAATATAACCTTCCCTAAGTCTTTATTCTTAGTAAGATATGAGGAGTTGAATTGATGGGTTGATATGGCAGATTAGGACATTTGGGTTTGAGATGGGTCATAATACTAAATTGATTACTTTTCTAATTTTCTCATCCTAAAAAATATTTCTTAGGACCTATACCATCCTCCTACACCTTCTCATATCCTTTTGTTTTTTTGGAGGGTTTGATTTATTCCACGAAGATGAACACGGGGTCTTGAGGCCTAAAGATGGTTTTAGGCCTTGCAATCCTAGTTTGAGTTTTAGGGATTTAAACCATTTGTTAGTGAATGTATGCCTTAAATTCCACCATATAGTCTGTCTTACTCTATACCATCCTTATGAAATTGATCTCACCTACCTAAAATAATGTATTTATCCTTTCCTCATGTAAGTTTACCATGATCACCATTATTCAATCCAAGTGTCTGAACCACTTGGAGCTAGAGACCTAGATAATATATTTTCTTCCATGTTTTACTACTAGTAGAGTTGGTATCCTCATTTAATTATGTTATCAAGGTTTGGAAACACCCATTTTACTAGGGATTTATTAAATCGTGTTCTCTATATATCCTTTTGAATAGACATAGGGTTTATGAATGAATAAGTTTATATAGCCCTAAAGACTAGATTGAATTCCTTCTTTCCTCCCTTATAATTCCTATAACATTAGAAACATTTGTATGCCTTCATAATTCTTCTTTATGTTCTCTAAAACCTTAACAAACCTTCAAACATGTAGCTACCTTTAACTCTTAAGCATAGTCTTGTGTATATAATTTTTTAGGCCTAATAGGACTTTAATCTCTCCTTTACATATCATAATTAAAATAAAGAATTTACTTCATACTAAGAGTCTTAAGACAACAATTCATAGGCCCTGATTCATCCTTGTATTTCACTTTTGTATATAGTATTAACACTTCTACCTTCTACTAATGACCTTGTTTATAGGTGATCTTAACCCTATCATGATTATGAGTGTGAATTACCTTCTATGGTATCTCTTTGTGATAATTTTGAATAGTATATCATGAGGCATATTAAATCCACTTTAGACACACCATATAAATTTCTTATCCATTTTCAATTGAATCACTTGGTATCTAATTGTCTATAGGATATAGTCATAGTCAACTATCTATGTAAGATATGAGAGGCAAGTATTATTTTGAAGTGAATCATCCACATCATTCACCACATCTCTTAACTTTTATATATACACCTTCAAGTTTCCTTGAAGTGGGATATTATGCTCAACTTGATCTTTACCTATAGTCAAGCCTATAGGTTGTATTTTTAGGCATGTTGACTATGAGTGTACAAGATAACGGGTGGTTTTTATTATTTCATTATTCCATTGGGTCAACAATAGGTTGATGAATTCTTAATTATCCTTCTAACTATATAAATATCTTGATAACCTCAAAACCATTAGTGACTCTTCTACCCTATATTCACTATCATTATTATTTCAAATACTTGATTGAGCCCTCATCTTGGGGTGATTAGGATAGTGTTGGTCATGTATTCCTATTTTATATTCATTTATACACTTATTGATAATTATTTATGACTACAAAAGGTCATTTAATACATTACGCACTCTATTAGTGACTCTTCTACCCTATAGTCACTATCATTTTCATTCCAAATACTTGACTGAGCCCTCATCTTGGGGTGATTACAATAGTGTTGGTTATGTATTACTATTTTATATTCATTTATACACTTATTGGCAATTATTTATGACTCTAAAAGTTCATTTAATACATTACACACTCTATAAGTCCCATCCTAGTAGTTAATACTCCATTTTTAGTCTACATGATAGACTTGATGTGATTGTAAAGGGTCTTCATTGCATAATAAGATAAGGGTTGATGGTATTTGGAAGTATAGGGTATTGAGGGGCATAAGGAAAAAATAAAAATCATGAATAAAGGATTATATACATATATGTTTTTAAATAACCTGATGAATATCTACATCTACCTTATTCTCACTTGCAAGAAATATCACACAACACTCATGACAACCACCATAGATTAGGACTTGAAAGAGTTGTTTGCTATGATGGTGAATCAACTATGCTTGGGAGATAAGGGGGACTTAAATTTCCCAAAGTAACTTACCATCAAAACTTAAAAACCATCAAACACTTCCATTTTATGCCTTGAAGAGTCTATAATAAGAAGCATCACTCCCATGTTTCTAAAAATGTGACAACCTAAATGGTTCCTTCATATTTAGGTCTCACACATATGAACCAAGAGTGGAGGATAAAATGGAATGACCTTTGGGACCTTTATAAGACATTAATATCCATTTTTTTCATCAAACAATCAAGAGTACATTGAAACCATTCCAAATTTGATCACAGCATAGATGATGAAAACAACCTTGATTGCTCAACTTCTTAATTTTTTTATAGAGTACAGGCCATGAATTTTAAGACTAATTCCTAAGATATAAAGGTCATGAAACACCCTTATTATATCCAATACATTGCATCCTCACCTTATCTCTCCTTAACCACAAACCTGAAAGCTTATCCATGGCTACCAAAAATCTCGATGAAGAAAGGAAAATAGTTTTGGACTTCTATTACACATTTTGGACATGAAAATTATCTAAGACACATAAAATATACCTTCCCTAATGTAAATAATATTGTTGTACAGATCTATATAAGGGCTAGAGACACTTATAAAGAGTCATTTTCCTTCATTTTTTCACGTTTTAGACCCTAAGATGCCAGTGGTGGGTAGGATGAGGGAAAATTGAAGTAAAATGAAATTTTATGGTTAGGGGTAGTTTAAGTGACAAACCTTCCAACATGTGGGACCCATTTGATAAATAAAAGGTGGGTTTGGATCTAAAATGGACTCTTTATGATATGAAACCACCCCCATATGAATTTATGATTGAAATGAGACCCCTTTGTAACCCTCATAACACAATGAGACACTAAAATATTACCCTTACAAATTTTTATAATTTTAAATGAATCATATGAGGTGTTTGAGGGTCATTTGATTCCTTTGAAAGGCTAGTTAAAACATGAAACAAGTTTGGGTGAGCATATCATGGAAAATGGCATTGAATACAACTTAGACCTCATATTATGACTTAAAAAATGTTTATACTTTCTATAAATATTTTATGCAATGTCTCTTCTCAAGGAATGGATTAAAATAAGCCTAAAACCATGAAAAATAATATCCTTAATCTTGTCAAATTACCTAAATTTTTGCTAAATATCTTCAATTTTGTCAAATATAAAAAATACTACTTTTTAGGCTTAATGGGACATTCACATCATTTCAATCACTTCAAGTACCATCATGATATATTAACACATCCTTTATAGACTAAAAACAACTATGGCATGATGAATTTATAAGCAATTTATAGCATATAACATGACATCTGTAACAATTTCTAAAAGGCCATCAAGGAGAATTAGGAGACTATGATAAGCTCTTAACCATCATATGTAGGCTTAGAGGATTTTACGTGAAATTTTTATATTTTAGGGGTTGAAATTTAGCTTAGAAGGCCAAATTGTCAATATATTTGGTGACTCATATGGGTGGATAAACCTATTGGTTGAGGGAACCCACAAACTCTCCATGATATTCATGACCAAATTAAGTTGACAATATGATTTGGATGGCCATTTCCTTAGACTGTAAAATAGATTAGAGCCTTAGTAAACCTCTAAGACTGTAATAACTTCACACATTAAGATACTAAAGAAATAAAAAATGTAAATAAATAACACCTAAAAATTTGAGAAAAATACCTAACACCTTAGTTTCTAACAAGATAAGACACAAATCAACAAAGGTAACTAACTACACATGTTTCCACACTTATGGGAAATAAGGGAAAGACACTCTACTAGAAACAACTAACTTGAACCAAACTTATCTCTCCTCAAAGATAAAATGAAAAGTTCTTTTCATCACCATGTTACCATGAGGGTAGGCTATCATGTGTTGACTGGAGTCCAATCAGGCATTATTCACTATATGAAGACTTCCATTTAAAGCTAGAGACATTCACATGCTCATAAAATCTTAATAGAGTAATTGGATATTCTTGCTCCATTCTTTAGTGAATAGGATATTTGTGTTTAAAAATTACCCAATCATACTAATCCCGCACTTTTTTATATTTCATGAATAACCCCAATTCTACCTCACACATAGGTTACTCTTGATTAGGCTGAGTAGTTTGAAGTGACTCTTGTGGCATGCTTGTAGAGTTGACTTCCAAGAGAGGTATATCTTGATTCATAATAGCTTGAGGAAATTTTAAATTATTTTCATTTAAAAAGAGTGATTATGTATTTTTATATGTAAATAAGATATTAAAACCTTATTTTAAGACCTTAAACAAGTCAACTTTAAGTGGGATAACTTCTTGGAATGGCTGCCTTCTTCTTGTTTAATGGAAACATCCTCCTCAATTTGAGCATAAAAATGATATGACTCAATAAGAGAGTACCCTTTCCTTATGATTTCAAACAAATATAATGATTATTCCTCACATAATTTAAATTTTCTTTGGGTCTCTTCAAGTTAGACAATGGTTGATGTAGGTGCAAATGTAACACTACTTAAGGTAGATTTAGGAAGCATACCTCCTTGGTCATGATCATATAACTCTAATAAATATTTTTAAACTTATGATATACCATTTTAAACTCTTTAATTTGTCATCACAACTTGGTTATCTTGTCTCTTTTCTAGTTCTCCTTGTCTTGTAGCTACTACAAGTTGAACAAATGCTACACTTTCACTCTCCTCAAGACTATCATGGGAAAACACAGCTATAATATCATCAAAGATGTATTCAATGCCATATTTTATTGATTATTTAAGGATGAATTATGTGTCTCCTCACCAAGAGGTATACCAATAAAACTTTCTTCCTCAATTTCACTTAATCTTCATCATCTACCACCATAGTTTGACCTTCTTCACTTGCTTTCTCAATGATATGTTCCTTCTCAAGAAGTGGAATGGGATACAGTTGAAAGGAATCTAGGAGAGAGGTGATCTATGCCTCATTACACTCATTCATATTCTCACTTTTAATAACCAACATCTTATCTACATGTTGTCTTGAATGGAACTCCATGATAAATATACTTTCAGCTCTTGGCGAGGGAGGGGTAGGTGTTAAATGGTCTAAGATTTATCTTTCACTTAAATATCTTAGTGAAAGTTTGACTGAGCTTAATTTCCCAATGCCTTCAACACTTGGCTCCAAGTTAGGATTTTGACACTATAAACATGTGTTACATCTTTAGGAATAAATGAATGTATCTCCTCCTAAGATGGCATTGCTTTAGATGTTTCCACTAATTGAAACAAGTGATTATTTGAAAATTTAATTTCCTTATTTAAGTGGGATTCAAAATCAATCTTATCTGATCACAAATCTCCTCAGGTTAGTCAAGAATGGAAACACTAAGTAAGGACTGATCTGAATCATGAAACTCATTCCTCTCCACACACACTTTTTCTCCTTTTTGCACTCTCTTTTAGACTGACTTCCAAAGAATAGCCTGAGGGACTTGTGAGGAACTTGGAAGGTTTTGACACTCACTTGCCTTACAGAGTTAAGGGATGATGGGATAATTAATAGAGGATTAATTTTATATGGAAGGGGGTACATGAGGTTGGTATAAATGGATTTGATGCCCCTCATGGAATGATAGATTGTTTTCTATGGTTACAATCAAACCACCTACATCTAACATATCACTAGTTATCTTTGATTGATTATCCTTCATGATAAATTCCCACTCCCTCTTAGCTTGATATAATGAGGACCTCATACCCCTAATAATATGCTTGGGAATATCTTCGCCATAACTCCTTTATGTGTCAATCCCCATCATGTATCTCTCATAACCCAATAAGGTTTTCTTAAGGCTCAAAATGGATTGGTTTAAGACATGGTTATGTTGAATAAAAGCATCATGATGTTTTTAAGATTGATTAAGAGGATAGGCGGGATAATAAGAATAATAAAGAGGATAGGTGGATTTCCAAGAGGTAAAAAGGACTCATAAAGGGGTTGATAATATTGGTAGTAAAGAGGCTCATTGTAGGGATGAGAGGGGTCAATATAGGTTTGATAGGGGTTATAGGGATAATTGCAAGGAGCTATATGGTATAAGTCTACACCATATTTAGTCATTAGTCATCAAGAGGCACATGAGTAACAATGTGAAATATCAATAAAAACTATTCTTACTCATGAGTTAAGATCATGTGATGCCTTTTAGAATGAAATTTCACTACAAAATTGGTTCTCCAATGCTTACAACTACTTGATATCACCAACTAAGGATGGAATGTGATTCAATATTCTTGAATCCAATCCCATAGAGCATGATAGAATTGTTTACACTCTAAAATTCACCCTAAGAGGAGCTTATTCAATCCTACCTCCAAGTTTGGGGTAAAATGGGATTAGCCCAAGGTTATGGGTGACTTATGGCTGGGGTAAACCTCTAGTTTATGGGGATATATCCCCTAGTTCATCCATTAGGGCTCAAATCACTAAGACCTATTGATGTTGGGGTGAAAAGGGATAGAAAGGATGCATAAAATGAAATGTAATCTAAATATGGTGATGCACCAATATAGTTATCCACTCTATTTGACCTTAAATAACACTAATGGACTAGGCAAGTAACTGAACTACTATCTCCAAGAGCTCTTATGTAATAGTGTATTATATGGAGCATATTTTTGGTGGATAAAATATGAGGGCCATGATAAGAAGGTCTAATCTAAGGAACTTACCAGTCATGTTTCACTATAAATTCAATCATGTAACATTTTTACACACCACATGACTAAGATAAAACAACCTATTAGCATATAGGGGAGGTAAGAACCTACAAAGGGTTATAAATTTTCCACATATACAAATACAAAGAATCATAAACATGCTATATTATTATTGAATAAGCTAAATATAGTCCTCTCTTAATCGAAGAAGTCTACAAGGTATGAATCTAGGCAGAGTTTCCTCATACTTAGGTGAAGGATAGTAATAATGGCCTTAAGGCCTGAATATATAGGATAATGAGAAGGTGAGAGAAGATATTATGGCATGTATAATATAATTATAAGTCATTAATGACCCAAATTAACTCCATCATCAGTTATAAGTAGTCATAAGAGTCCTCATACACCCTCCATCTATTGGTGGTCTTCAATGGGCAACTTTGGGCATTGAAATGGTGTGATCAAGGTTGTTACATACTTAGTTTAACCCATTAAAGGCATGTATATGCATAAATATGGTCAATAACCCTCTTATCATGATAGTTACAAGACATTAAGGTTATTTAATTAGGCCACCATGAGTTACTAAGCATCCCACCCTTGTCCTTGTATGTTGACTGGGCTAGAAAACTACCCTTTCCTTCATAATGACCATAGATTAGTACTTGTATCAACTTTAAAAATTATTTACATGGTGTAATGACCTTATGTTGAATCCTCTAATATCCATATATGCCAACTTACCTTTCTTCTTATTGATTGAACATGCCATACTTAGGTAACTAGGCCTAGATTATTAGTTCTACCTATTTGGATGGCCATGAAAACTTGTATAAGGCCTTAAAAACATGTGAATATGTATGTTTTAGGTTTTAAAAATATTATATACCATAGATATAATTTCCAAATAGTTCACACCTGTAAATTTACCTTAATTGAATATACCACCTCTTTCTTGAATTTTAAGATTGCATATTTGGTGAAGATTTCCATAAGCATTTCCTAATAGTGTTGTGAATAATTTATGGTTTATAAAGATAGAAGACATCTCATACAAACTCCCCTTATTGATCTATAACTTTTCATCAACTCTACACCTTAAATAAACCAAAAAAACTTACAAAAAATGGAGTTTATGGGGGATGTTCTTACATTATTCGTATAGACTAGTACAATAGCTAAAGCCTCCTCTGAGTGTAATATGCATTTCATGTGTGTTCTAAGATAACCTAGGGTGTTTGAGTGTAATTATCATATGCTTTGTACTATGGGGTCTATGTTAGGGTTTAAGGAGAGTTTTGGAGGTAAATCATATTAACAATGGTTCATAGAGTAAGGACCTCCAAACTAAAAATTCTTTCCATGAACATATATCCCATATACACACTCAAATATCTTGAAGAGATCTTGGTATCATGTAGCTTGTACGAAGAGAACTGAGTGCAAGTTGGAAAACCTCCATTTCCTTACAAGATTTCTAAGTAGGTTATAGTCTTAGTGTTTGTTTATAAAGAAAGGATCCTTAACCCAACTCATTATTCCATGGATTTTGAGGTCATATGGGTTTCCATGTCCCCATAATATAAGTGGCCCTTATTCCTTACGCTTAGTGCAATATAAGCAGTTGAATTGATGGTTCAAGATGGTAGACTAAGATAGTTGGGTTTGAGATGGGTCATAAGACTAAATTGATCACTTTTCTAATTTCCTTAGATTGAAACATATTTATCAAGTCTTGTAACATCTTTCTACACCATATCACATCCTTTAGTTTGTTTTTAATTTCTTATTTATGCCACCAAGATGAACATGGCATCTTTAGATCTACAGATGGTTTTAAGCCTTGCAAGTCTAATTTAAGTTTTAGAGATTTGAACCATTTTTTAGTGAATTTGTGACTTTAATTTCACCATATCATATATATTCCTCTATTTCAATCCTTATGAAATTTATCTATCCTTACCAAGCCATTGTCTTTGTCCTTTCCTCACGTATGTTTTCCATGATCACCATTGTTCAGTCTAAGTGTCTAAACCATTTGGAGATAGAGACCTAGATAGTCTCTTTTCTTCCATTCTTTACTACTAGTAGAGTTTGGAACCTCATTCAATTATTTTCCTAGGGTTTTAAAACACCCATTTTACTAGGGATTTCTTCAACCCTATTCTTTTTATATCCTTTTGAATGGACCTAGGGTTTATGAATGAATGTGTTTTTATATCCCTTAAGGCTTGATTGAGTACCTTCCTACCTCACGTGTGGTTAATATCACCATAGAAACATTTATATGTGTTATTAATTCTTATTTAAGTGCTCTCAAACCTGAATAAACCCTTAGTCACATAAGTGCCTTCAAATCTTAAGCATAGTCCTATGGATATAAAATATTAGGCCTGATAGGCCTTTAAGCTCTCCTTTACCTATCAAAATTAAAATAAAGCATCTAATAAAAAATAAGAGTATTAAGATAAAAATTTATAGGCCTTCATTAATCCTTGTATTTCACTTCTATGCATGATATTCACACTTCTACTCTTCTACTAATGACCCTACTTGTAGGTGATCTTAAGCCAATTAGGATTATGAGTGTGAATTACCTTAATTGGTATCAATTTGGGTTCATTATAGATAGTATATAATGAGTAATATGATCCTCTAATTTACACACACCTTCTAAATTTCTTACCCATTTTCAATTCATTCACTTGGTATCTGATTGTCTATAGGATATAGTCATAGTCTATTATCTGTGTAAGAGATGAGAGGTGAGTTTTATTTTTAAGGGAGTCATCCAAATCATTCACAAAATCTCTTAATTTTATACAGGGTTTAAATATCCATATATCTCATAAATATTCAAATATCCTTTAATTGTGATCTTATGCTTAAGTTTCTCTTTACCTATAGTCAGGCATGTAGGTGATTTTTCTAGGCCTACAAACTATGAGAGTGAAAGATGAGGGGTGGGGTTTCTTGTTTCATTGTTTATTTAGGTGATAAATTAGTTTATGACTTATTTTTTATCCTTATAAATCTTTATATCTATTCATGACATCAAAACCATCAATAAATCTTTTATCTTATAGTCATAATTAGTGTTGTTTCAAATTCTTGACTAAACCCTCATCTTGGGGTGATTGAGATAGTGTTGATATTGTCTACCTTTGTTATCTTCATTTATAAAATTATTTATAAGTATTTATGACTCCAAAATGTCCTTCAATACATTTCACATTCTCTAGGTCTCATCCCAATAGTCAATACTCCATTTGTTAGTCTATACCATAGACCTGATGTGACTTTAAGGGCTTGTCATTATATAATAGGTTGAGGGTAAGGATGGTATTTTGGGGTATATGGTATTTAGGTACATAGTGGAAAAATTATAAACATGTCATATGGATGAGGTATGTATAGGTTTTCAAAAATACTTATGACTATCTACATCTACCCTATTCTCACATGTAAAACATATCACACAACACTCATGACAATCCCCATAGAGAATGACTTGAAAGAGTTATTTGGTATGATGGTGGCTTAGTTATGCTTGGGATATAAGGGATACTTTAGTGGACCTAAGTAAATAACCATAACAACTAAAACATCATCAAATACTTCCATTTTATGCCTTGAAGAGTCTATAATAAGAAGCAACACTGCCATATTTCTGCAAATGTGACAACCTAAATATTTATTTAATCTATAGGGATCACACATGTAAACTAGGAGTTGAGGATACAATTTAATTACCTTATATCCATTTATAAGATATTAACATCCATTATTCTCATCAAGAAAGCCAAAATTACACTGAAATAATTTTAAATCTAGCCCTTGTACATACGAAGAAAACAACCTTGACTACTTAACTTCTTAATGTTTGTCCATAGAGTATAGACCATGAATTTACAAACTATTTCATAGGATATAAAGGAAATCAGACACCCTTATTCTAGATAATAGATTGTATCCTCACCTTCTCTCTCTTATATATACTAACCATAAATTTAAAATCTTGTCTATGGCTACCAAAGAGCTCAGTGGAGAAAGGGAAATGGTTTTGTACCTATCTTGAAAATTTTAAACATGAAGCTTATCTAAGGCACCTAAAATAGACTTTATATGAAGTATCTAACCATTTCCAACTCTGATATGGTTGTACAAATCCAAACAAGGACTAGGGACATCTGTAAAGCCTTAGTTTCTTGCATATTTTCAAGTTTTAAACCTTGGTATGACATTTGTGGGTAGGATGAGGGAAATATATTTAAATTTCAATTTCAAATATATTTTATGGTTGGGGGGAGTTGAGGCAACACACCTTTCCATGTGCAGGGCCCATTTGATGAATTAAATGTGGGTTTGGCTAAAAAATGGACTCTTTATGATATGAAACCACCACAAAATAACTTTATGATTGAAATGAGACCCATTTGGGACCACTTTAATATAATTAGACACTAAAATATTCCCCTTTCCAAATTTTTATAATTATAAATTACTCATATGAGGTGTTTGAGGTAATTTGATGCCTTTGAAGGGCTAGTTAAAGCATGAAATAGGTTTGGGTGAGCATACCATGGAAAATGACATTCATTACAACTCAAACCTCATGTTATGAATTATACAAGGTTTATAAATCCTCTCTATCTTGAAATCAAGGTCTCTACTTAATTAATGGCTTAAAATAGGCCTAAAACCATGAAAACTAGCAACCTTAATCTTAGGAAATTACCTTAACTTCTACTAAAGATCCTTAATTTAATCAAACAAGGAAAAGAATACTCTATAGTATTAATGAGATTTTAAAATCCTTCTAATCACTTCAAGTACCATTACGATAACTTAACACATCCTCTATAGATCCAAAATAGCTATGACATGATGGCTTCACAAGCAGGATCCAACATATAACATGACACTTATAACAAGTTATAAAAGGCTTTCAAGGAGAATTAAAAGACTATGACAAGATATATATGATCATGTTTATGCTTACAGGGGTTTTCATGAAATTTTCTAATTGTATGGGTTGACATTTGGCCTAGAGGCTAAATTGTTAACATTAACTATGAGAGAAACCTTAGATTTACTAGACTTAGTTTTATAAATCTTAATTTCATAAACCTTACATTTTTATATCCTAATTATATAAGCTTAATTCTTTGAAAACTAATTTTGAAATCCTTATTTTTATTTTAACCCCTATTTTTGTAATATTTTATCACATCAGCCTTAATTTTGTAAAGCATAATTCTAGCATTTTTAAACCCTGTGTATGCAAAAAAAAATTAATTTATTAACACCTATTTATATTACAATATCAAATTTATAATCCAAAATTTGTATCAAATCCTAATGTTATAACCCTAAAAAAATTCAATCACTTAATATATAGTTTAACCTTACTTGTAACCATTGATTATGTATAACCCCTTAATTTTTAAACCCATAAATATACTAATAATAAATCACTAATTTCAAAAATATGAAACCCTAATTATGTAACAAACACTAAATTTATAAACTCTATTTCTATAATTCTTATTTTATAAAACCATACATTTTAAAATATTGATTATGAAAAAATACCTAGATTAGTTACTCCTTCTTCCCCACAATATTCTTTATTAAAATATTGTTTCCAAATCCTATTAGATATATTTTTGTCATAATAAGTGTTATTTTATAGATACATAAATACATTAAGATGTGATATTAAATGTTATTTTATCAATGCATAAATACATTAAGATGCACATTCTAAAAAATAAATCCCATGGACACTATTCCCTACCCCATTCCTCTCACACTATTTATATCCCATATTATTTTCCTATAAATATATTATTGAGACTAACATAGTGGTTCAACTATATTGAGGTTTATTTCACCAATAGACAATTTTTTTTTTCAAATAAGTTGATGGAGTAATTAATCAATATTGAACCTTTCATTAGGAGAGACTACATGAAAATACAATATAGGTGACTTAATATTGTTACATATCAATGTTTTTTGGGTACAAATATTTATTTTATATGTACCAATAGATTTATATGATTTATAGTGCCATTTTTAGATTTAGTGTTCATGGGTTTAAGTAATTATCAATGTTTTCTATACTTTGTGTGTTGGTGTAGAGTGATGATAATTCATTCCCATAAAAACATAGCCAATATATTAAAATTCACATACATATTTTATCTACTTTTAATTTTTTTTTATAAAAATGGTAATAAAATTAATCGTAACTTTTTTAGACCTAATTTTACTAATAAATAAAACCTAATTTACAAATTATGAAACCCTAATTATGAATAAAAACTTAAATTTTATGCAATCCATTATTGAAAAAGTCATGATTATGCATCCAATCCCAAATATTTAGTAAATCCTAATTTGGTATGCCTTAATTTTACATCAATCCCAAATCTACTCAACTCTAATTATGTAGAATTAAACCCCAATTTTAGAACCCTTAATAAACTAAACATTGTTTACATATCCAACCCTAATTTTAAAACCCATAATTTTTTAGACACTAATTTCATAATTTTTAAATTTGGAAACCCTTTAGTATGAAACAAACCTTAATTTTTGATCCCTAGTTTTGTAAACTATACCTTTCTAAACCCTAGTTTTATAAACCCAATGTTATAGACATTACCTATAAAAACTATATTTTTTGTAGCACCTATTTTATAAAGTGTACTTGTGTAATCCTTAATTTTATGAAACATAATTATTTGATATATAATTTTCCTACAAACACTAATTTTTAAATCCCACTTTTATATAAAATCCTAATTTTTAAACCTTATTTTTAATCCATTATTATATAGTATAAATCAAAATTTCAAGCCCTAATTATATCACAAACCCCATTTTTATAACACTTCAATTTATTAATTACTAAAAAATAATTTTAAAATGATTAAAACCTAGTTATGTAGGAAACCATAACTTACAAAAACTTACTTATAAATCCATAATTTATAAAACCCTAGTTTCATACAACCTAAATTTGTAATCCCTGGTTATGTTAAAACCCTAAATTTTTTAAACCCTAATTCATGAAGTCATTTATTTTTAATTTTTTTTCCAAATCTAATTAAATATATTATTGTGACAATAAATTTTATTCTATATATGCCTAAATACATTCAGATTCATGTTGACAAAAAACATTCTCATGGACAATATTCTCCACCTTGTTCCCCACACTATTTTTCACCTCAATATCCACACACTATTTAAATACTATATTTATTTCTTTGAAATTATTTTTTGAGACCAAACTATTGGTGTAACTAGATTGAGACCATATTTCACTAGTTGATGGAAATAATTAGAGAAGGTGATGGAGCCATTAATCAATGTGAATCCTTTTAAAGGGAAAAACTATATTAAATATCTAATATAGGAACATTAATATTTATATATCTTAGTTATTTTATATGTATATGTATTTTATATATTTATACTCACATATTTGTATTATTTTTAACGATATTATAAGATTAGAGTTCATGGGGTTTAGCACTTTTATCTTACGATTTTGAAGAGCACACAAATGTTGATTAGTTTCTTATTAGTCAAAATGATAAAAATATATGCATAAAAATAAACTATAACTAAACACTCTTGCCTAAGAGCTAGGAGGAGAATAACATAATGAACAAGATCAAAAAATAAGGATAAAAACAACAAAATTAATTCTACCACTTTTGTTTAATTTGATGTCCACATGTTGTCATAAGGATGTTTGTGGTCAGTCTATCGCATTAGAGACTCTTGTCAATGATTTTCCATGGTCATAGCACTTCTTAAATGGTCACTTGTGGCTTGATGTGAATATTGGCATAAAATGGGAATTAAAACACTACTCTCAATGGTTTCTCAAAGGTATTCTAGTGAATAACCTTACACATAAAAGCTCATTTCCATATAGTATGGGTACTTGTATTTATAACTATAAGAACTAATTCTAACCCTAGAGAGGTTAGGTTAAATTCTAACTTTTGTTGAGTCCAAAATAACCTAGGTTGAGTCAAGCTAACCATGGGTTGGGTCAAATCACTCATAAAATATTGACACCTCAGTGTTAGATTTTTAGGATCCATGACAACTCAGTTTAGATATTTGTGAGGTTGTGACTCACATTTTTGGAATATTTAGGAATTAATAAATAAATTTATTATCTACTTTTACCTTTGACTTCATATTTGGATAAAAAAATACTTTTCTAATAAATGAAAATCACTAATTCAACTTAGAATTTTTGTTTAGGAAAGTTAATTAATATTTACAATGTAATTAATATTATTTAGTTATTTTTGGATTTAGGAAATTGTTTTTAATTAATATCTAAATAGGATAAAAGTGTCAAATTACTAGGTCATAATTTGACTAGGGTTGAAATCAAACTAGGTAATGGTTACATATAGTGTAATACCCTAACTAGGCAAGCCTCATCATGCTTATGAGTAATTAAATTCCTTACATGGATGAATTTGGGAAATTTAAGTGATTTATAGGATTAAATTATGTCATGTTCTAAAAATTAAACTAAATCCTAGTTTAGGCATGAAAGTGGCCAAAATTAAGTGTCTATAATTTGCCACTATTTGAGAAGGTGTTTCAAGACATAGGAATAATAATGTCTTTTCAAATAATGAAAAATTAATTAATACTAATGGTTCATGCACAAAAGGGTGTTTTATAAGCACTTGATTCCCCCTTGGGGGAGTGAGAAAAAAGAAAGAATCATTGAATGTGTTGTAGCCAACATACCCCCATTATTTTTTTAGAATCGAGGACAACTAACTTTTGGATTTGGTCTATAGCCCTATCTTAAAAATATTATAAAGGTAAAGTCCGTATTTATTGAAATAAATTTTTTATTATTCATACCTATGAACTACTTATTTTTGGACTAACCTACTAATTATTTTTGGAAATTGTGTATATGCAGGTCTTAGCTCATCTTGTTTAGCAAAACTCCTTAACAAAATTACTTAGCAAAAAAAAGGGTCTTTAATAATTTTATTTTGAATGTTCATTTAATGAAATTTTCTTACCCATTATTATATTTGGTGATATTACTAAGATAATTCATTCAAAAAACTCATTCAAAGCTATCTTAGTAGAACTAGTTCTTAAGAACTTTTATTTAGAGGCCTACCCTTTGCTATTTTTTAAAACTCCATAGTAATTTAATCTTTAGATTTTTATTTTGGAGAAATTATTTAAAAAAAAATTTGGGATTCATATTTATAAGACCTCCAAATTTTTATTCACCCTCTATCAAAGCATTTTTCCATTTAATCTTTGGCACCTATTCTTTGGGAACTAGATTTATAAAGTTATACACTTTAACTTATTTGTATATTCAAAAACAAATTTAGAGAAGACCCTTTGAAAAATTAATCAATATGAAAGGTATATTTAGTTAAAGTGTTTTTTTATTTCATTTTATAAATTCTTTTGACACAATATGGTCTTCAAGAGTTTTGTTCATCAAAATGATTTGGTTGGAACACACCAAAGTTAGGACTTCAGAAAAATTGTTTGGGGATTTTTTATGACTCACTTAAGTCTTAAAAAGAGTGTTTTGAAATTTTATTAGGGATACTCATTTTCCTCAAAAACATTATTATATCTTAAATCTTGATTACTGAAATCCTCAAGTCTCGATAAACTGAAGCTGAAGAAGTGACCAAGTGACACTTGGCAATGGGAAATAATGTGTCACTCCTACTAAATGTCAATAGTGCCTATGTGGAATACTGACCAAATGAAGTGGAAAAGTTTGAATTGAAAATATAAATAAAATTAATAAATGTTGGATATTAATGGCACATTAATTGGAAATGAATGCCAAAGCTATACAAAAGTAGCTCTAACGATGAAGTGCCCATTCGATCTCAAGCTAACTTTTGAACTTAATGGGTTGCTTGTGATAAAACCCTAGCTACCAATGTTTCCAACTTAAGAGCATAATCAAGAGAGTCAAATGATTAAAATTCTAGTATCAACTTGGTTGAATAACTATGACATCCTCATCTAGAGCATTCTGAGGGAATTTCTCCTCTTCAAGGTTTTACATCAAATATTCAAATAAGTATAAGGATACATTCTTTTAACCTAAAAAATTCAACAATGATTATATCAACTACTCAACATTGTGGGAGGTCATACACCAAGTTGACGCATATACACATCAATAAAAATTGACTCTGACATAAATCTAATTGGATAAAGACCTCATATTAAAGTGTTAAGGGCCACACTTTGAAATATTAAAGCTATTTATCATGCCTTAAATTGACCTCCTATGAGACTTATTCTTCAATGAGAATATACCTGGAGGATCATTCTTTCACCATGTTGAACACAAAATAGTCATGGTCTGCATCTTTGGTGATGAATTTCAAACATACCTCTCCCTCCCTATTATAGATTCCACATATGATTTGGATAAGGTAGTATCTTGAAATAAACAAAAATAAATTCAAAAGACACTCAACAACTAGATGATCCTTGGAAAACCCATTAATTTGAAGGATAAGTATCCCACACCAATGACCAAATTTAATATTGGAATTTGAATTAGGATGGCCTTCTTGAATAGTTTATTTAGTTATCTAAGCATATAATTCATCCACATAGAGTGGGTTTAATTTATTGATTTACTAATGAGATCAGAGTTGACATTCACTCTAGATGAAGTGGTTAGATCAAGGCTACGAGACCGGATATTAAACTAAAATAAGAGACCTCTATGAGGTAATTTCTACATAATGTCTTACCTCCTTGACATAGACATTAGCATACTCTAAATTCATAATACATCACTCTAAAACCCTGCTCTAGACTATATAAATAATCATATATGTGATTCTTTCTCTTTCATGCACATACATGTACACTTATAATATTGTACATATCTTTGATGGTGTCTAACCATAGGTATGGATGGATATACATGAGTTACCTCTACTTAGGATATCAAATAAAATTATATATACACTATTGATTATGGGAGACTACTATTTATACCTTAATTACATTATTATCATGGTTATAGTCCTTAAGGTAACACCTCAATGCCTCCTTAAGTATGTCCTAGATAAAATAGTAGATCAAGAAGAGGCCAACCAATTATGGTGGGGTATTGATAAGGACATGAAAAATATCAAGAAAGCTTACTTTCATGTCTCCCACCTGATGATTAGAAGAATGTGTTATACCAATTGAAAGCAATTTTATGAGGAAAATAAGTATAGAGAATACTATTCTTTATCTACATTACTATACAAGGACTAGGATCCCCATAGTCATTTTAAAAACATATCAAGGGACTTGGCATCAACTATCAACATGATCCCTATGATCATGATTTCTTATTATTCAATGCTAAAATTGATGACAAAGTCAAGGAGAGGGCATAATTTATTAACTTGAAATATAGTATAGTAGTGACCCTATCAAATCTATTATGTAATGTTGGCATACACTGTCATCTGAATTGAATCTATATTATGCTTAAATTGTTAATTAAAAACTATATGGTAATAGTTAATTCATACTTTGACTTTCATTTTTTTTCATGCCTAAAATAGCTCACATAGTCTAATTAGGTGGTTTTTCAATATACCATTTAGTTGTATTATGTTTTTATTTCTTTCACACACTACCAAATCACATAATTTCAAAATTCATTTAAACATTTGTCTACCCAATGCCCACCTACTTGGATTTCATCACCAAAGGGGAAGCCAACTTGGTTTTCTATCCAAGTGAAAACATGTGGTTAATGGTATATATTTGGAAATCACTTAACACCCTTATCACTATGGGATTATAAAGTGAGGGGGTATACCCCAATAAAAATCTAGTACCATTACCAACACAAATCCCTTTCATCATAAACATCATTAAACCATCCATAAATTTATTGTAGTTACATATTTTTGGCCAACTTCCCTATCACACTTAAAATAACACTTTATAATAGTATAACAACATTTAGTATCACCAATTAATTAGCATTTACTTTTTAGTCAACTTCTTTCTCTTTGTTCATTGTATGTTGCATTGAAAAAACATGCATTGGCCAGCATTAGTTTAATATTTTATGTTGTATGACTCAATTGGATCACTCTCATTGACCCATTTGGTTATGTATTTTCTTTAATTTCATTCTTTAAATTACATTGTAAAATTTTCTCCCTATTTTTAGTACACTATCATTCTATTCAACACAGTCTATTACAGACTACCTTTTTCCTTGACTACATTATTGAGTCAACCTAATTGACCTAGTACTCATTTTTGCCTCTCAAGTTATAGTGCTAAGTTGACCTGGTTGACTCCATATCTATATCAGGTTCTCCTCTATCTTAGGTTATATTACTAAGTCAACCCTATTGATTTTGTATCCTTGTTAGCTTAGTTTCCATACATTATTTTTATTACTAGATCAACTTGGTCAACTTTATACTCTTATTTATCCCTTCCTATCTCCTTTATTTTGCATCAAATTTACCTTACCTAATCTCTATCCTTCATCATGAAATTCCTATTTGAGGACAACACTGAGTTGATTTCAATGGATATGATTAGTCTTACCAACCCTAATAGGTTATCCCATAAGTAGCTTGTGGCTCCTATCCCAGATGAGAGTAATTTTCATATAACCACTTTCATGACAAAGTATAGGACCCCTCCTCATTCCTCTTTTCTTTTTAATCATCTCTTCTCACTTGAAGATCAACCCAAATTAGAGTATACACTGAAATTCCTCTTTTTCATAAATGAGTTTCCTCAAGATTGAGTAACATAATCTTATACTATTTACCATCTCATGATAAGTGGTCATGTTGAGGAGCCTCATTCACCTTCTCCCACATTATCACTTTAATTTAGGGATACTATTTTCTTTGCTTTATATCCTCTTTCCTCTATTTTGATACCTTATCATAAATGAATTCTTCTTCTTTGATTTACTCTACCTCCATGCCTAATATCTCTAATAACATGGTGAGTTATACATCTAGTGGGCCTCTTCCAAGACCCACTCTTCTTAAATCTTCCACTAGTGCATCATTTTCTACCCATGTTACTCATGCCCCTAGTTCCATCTCATCTCACTCCTCTAGTATTCCATATTTTTACACACAAGAAAAATATGCCACTAGTTCCTCACTTACTAATAGTTATTATCAAGCTCCTACTAACACCCATATTGGTACCCAAGCCACTGCTACCAATTCTAATACTTCAAATAATTCCAATAATACAATTCAAACCCATCAAATCATATTGAAAACCCTTTACTAGATGAATTATTTTCAGGCTCAAAATTCAAATCAAATGATGAAAATGTAAAATCATCTTATTCATCTTCAAACCCACCCTCACTAGATGCCATAGGGCATGCATAACCAAAATGTTCCCCCACCTCCTCTTCAAGAATCCCATGGTAATATTATCTCTCAACCTCCTCTTGTTAATAATACAATCAAACATCTTCCAAATTATCCTCTTATATATCAAATTACTAATATAAATATAGGAGGTATCACCCCTACCATTTCTTACAATGAGTCAACTGATCGTAATCTTCATTTAAAAACATTAGGAATTGTATATAAAAATTGGGTCAAATTTAATACATTCATTTCAACCAAGATATTAGAAAAAATTCTCACATGTGATTATTTATATTGGTAAAACAAACTTAAATCTCATTCTATCACTCATTTGGAAGATTCAGATAATGCTCTAGTCCAAGATTTCCAAACTAGTGATCTCCCTGAGAATAGCTTGGATAATTTTATTAATTGTAAGTAACTTGAGATTGAAACCACACAATATTTCAATAAATGATGGACATTGTCTAAAAAATGAAAACATAATATGGTATATGATAACCTCTTTAATCTATTTACCAATGTTCTTTTTCCCAAGTTGGAATATAGGGTCTGGACTCATTCTCCCTTTACTTTGGAAGAGGCCATTGACCAAGCAAAGTGTCAATATTTCCTTATGCATTGATTTTAGCCATCCAAACCTTATATGGGTACTCACATGTTATGTAAGAATAATAATAGTCATGCTACCAATAATGGTGTCAACAACTCTTATGATACTATTCTCACTATTCAATATTTTGTTCCTAACCAAACTCTGAAATAAGCTTCCCCTCCAAACCACATCACCAACCCTCATGTATATTTAACCAAAAACATAAATTTTCACAAAAATTTATCCTTAGTAGAATTACAAAATAATCTACCAAGTCATCTACCATGAAAACTTGATCCCACTCATCCCATGAAATATTGGTACAATCCTAATAAATTTTGTTGGTTTCACTCTAGTTGGGGTCATTCTCATGAGACCTATAGGAATCTTAATAACTTGGCTATGTATTTCCTTCTTGGTCCCAATTTTGAACAGGATTCTATCATTTGTAAATTCTAACAATCTTATGACATTGCCTTCAAATCCCATTGAACACAAAATAACTTTCAAGCTTTGAATTAGGCTAATGCTCATTTGGCCTTATATAAAGGTCCTCTAACAAATCACCAAGATAACGAAGACAAGCCTACCCCTTATACCAATAATGTTGATAATCTTCTTGACCCAACTTCTTAAGATAATGTGGTTAGTATGACAAATATTCAAAGGCTAATTACTTTAATTGATCCTCAACCCATCTACACACATCAATTGTCTCTCACATTTCATGTTATCCAAGATTCTTCTCCAACTCAATTAATAGAGTTGGGGTAAGAAGACCTTATATATTTTGATGAACCAATTCCAAAACCTACCTTACATAATACTTTTGATACCATCCCTTCATTATATTTACCTATCACCAATGATACTCCAAATTCTATCAACACTTCTCAAACCAAACCAACATTAACTACTCCATCCTCTCAAGCTAATAAAAAAATTGGTCCTCCAATTAAACCTTCTACATATTACCAATATAATTCACATGTACTTTAGTTCCTCCTCCTGAATACCTCCTTTAACACTATACACCTCTTTCAGTAGTCCTCTTATGGGTTATGATGAGTGGGATCCTATCATGAAACTCACTAATCTCCCATCTCAAATCCCATTTTTCAAAATTATGTGAACATCTTCATAACACCATAATTGTCTTATGTAGATTTTGTTTAAAATGAACATCCCTCATCCTTCCTTATTAGGAGTGAAGCCACCTTATCTATATTATAATATAACATTTTAAAACAATGTGAAGAGAATACAGTCATGTTGATGAAATAATGGACACATCTCTTTCACTCAAATTCCCCATTGCTTCTATGATTCCCAACGAGATTCTACTTCATGCAAATGATCCTCCTATGTTTATTAATGTCAAAATTTGTGATATCTAAGTCAATCATGCCTTGTTTGACGAGGGTTACATAACTTGTGTTGCCTCTCTTGATTTATATCAAAACCTTTGGATATTTCAAATTCAATCTTAAATCCACATGCAACACATGTCAAGGCTATTACCAATGGAAAATGCCTCCTTTAGGTTATGTGTGGCCCCCCATTACCATCCTACCTATCACTCTTCATGTGAAGGTGATGATTTTCAATTTTCTTCTATCCTATAACATTTTGCTTGGTAGTCCATGAAATCATTTATTGAGATCAATTACCTCTTCTACTTACCAATGCATCAAATTTACTCAAAACAAAGCCATATATAGGATTCAGGGTGACACTAACCCTTAAAATTTCTAATAATTCTAAGACCATGGTGTATTCATTATTCCTATGCTTGAACCCTTACCAAGCATTCAATTTTATGAATCTGAATAGTTTACCTTTCCAATCAATTTTACTAAGGTTAGAATGGTCACCCCGAGCTCATCAATAATATACCTCCTAACCTCTTAGATTCTAATGATGATGATCTTGATGAGATCAATCTCAAGATTAAAACTTATGATCTCTCACTTCATCTCATATCTTAGTTTCCTACTTATTTTCAATGTCATTCCTATCAACCACCTTATGGTGATATACCCATTATCTTCACTAAGACTTGGCATTCCATTCATCACACCACATAGGATGACAAGGTCATCCATACCTACACCATTGATTTTCATACATGTAATTATGATGATGGTTATACCTTAGATGTTTCATTATTAGGAGGTCTTATTCAGGCTTGAGATGTTGATATTATTCATTATTGTTCCTCTTGACTTTAGTTTTTTTAGTATATATTCTAGTATTCCATCCTCTATTTTTCCTAGTTTTAGTATTTTTACTATTTATCATAGGGTAGAGATGGTGTGCACAACTCTAGTTTCTAAAGAACCTCATAGGAGTATGCTTATGGATTGTGCTATGACTAATCCCTATCACTTTTATAGATACCAAGACCCATCTATCCTACATATCCTTGAGATCTTTTCCACTATCCTTCAACCTTATATGGACCCCACTTTTCCCTTAGTAGAGCTCAATTTGGATCCCATTCCCATTCCCTCTATATCTAGGTCTCTTAATATTTTTTATCCTATTATTTTATCAATCAAGCCTTTTCCAATATCTCTACCAAACCCACCTTCTCTTGCTGATGGTTTTCTCTATTTATTATTGATGGATCCTTTGCCCACCAAATGGTCTAATTATTATTATTATGAAATTCATAATTTTTTTAGTAATTAGACTAGATATTGTTCCCTATACCAAGCTCCCTTATATTTTATTTCACCTCATCCTATAAATAACCATTCATATATGCATTATTGTAAGCTAAAATAATATATCGACACCTTACATCACACCACTATTTAACCCTTAGATAAGGCTATACCTCAACTAAAAGAATTATCTGATTATATTCCTAATTATGGAGAGGTATATTATATCTGGTACTAATGTCACACACATCACACTGATCATTGCCATATCCTTTAATAGCATCTTAAAGATCACCTTCTAAGAATTCCTTTTACCATTCCTCCCACATGTCTCTCTCCCAAGAAGGATCCCCTTTCTTCCCCCATGTTTCCACCTCCTATGGTTCTATATCCACTTATGTTCCTTTCTCCACCTACTATTCTTCCACTTGTGAATCCCTCACCCATGGACCTTCCCTCAACCATGGATCCTTATCCACCCATGAGTACCTCACCCATGGCACCTTATAAACTAGTTACCTCTTCATCTCCCATAAAAACCACTACTATGAATTATTTTAAGCATCTCCTACATTATATCCCTCATCATCATGATCCTTTAATAATTCCTACATTTTCTGTTGAGGAGATTAAATTTGAAGCATTTTCTCAACTTTCCTTGGAGATCGATGAGACATTAATTATAGTTCAAATTTAACTCCATAGAGACTTATCAAATGTTATGGTTAATGCATGTGAAAAAATATATTATTACTTATGAACACATGCATGTTGTTCTTACATTTTCATTTGAATTGGATGTGTGCTCCAACATTACATTTATCTAATTTATATCATTTGACATTGTGTTAAATTATTTTATATTTTACATGGTGTATATGTGGGTTTTATTCAAACTATAATAAAATAATGTATCCTCTAACATTTTAGGATCCATATAAAGGTAAACTACACTCTAGTGCATGAGTTATATGTATGTTGTATATCTCAACCTATTCATGGAATAGGGGCAGAATATGTAGGTTGCTAACAAGGTTTTTTGGATGGAGGTGTGGCCTTTTAATAGAGTGAGTTTTAAATAATTTGTATGGGTGGATAGTGTCTAATATAAATTGGGTATATATTAAATCAAACTTAAAAATAAGGTAAGTTAGGGTATAAAATAATACTCTATGGTTCTTGGGAATTACTTCCCTAGTTAGTTTCTGAATAGACCTACACATTCACAAACCTATGTCTATTGTTAGTAGCTATATCACACATGCAATTAGACATGACTAGGAAGTCTAAGGGAATACAGATGTAGGAAATTCAAATACCTTAGACAATTGTTTATCCTTTTAGGTAATCTACTTTACACCCTTAATTAGGAGATTATGGCTTGAGAAATTGAATTATCTGAGGTAGTTGTTGCATGCACATAGAAAAATAAACTAAAGAAATAATAAATATACATTCATAAATATGATTCAATTAACTTGACTAATTTGATTGATATATTTATGTATCTTTTAATAACTATTTCACTTCTTAATATCATTATATCAATAAGGAAATCAAGAATCTACTTGTAGTTATAGAAGACTAAAGATTTATTGAATCATACAACCATATAAATAATAATTAATTACATGGAATTGGAAAGTAAATACTCAAGACACTATGTTGACAATCAAAAATTGATCGCTATTGTATATTCTAAAATATTTTGACTCTTATAACTGAGTAGGGTTATAATTGTATATATATACTTTGGGAAGGGGTTACCTCATCCTCTAAGTTCATGCAAGTGGTAACAAGTGTCAGCTAGAACATGTAGTTATAAAAACCATATATGAGCTAACTAAGAGCTAAATATAAAAAAATTAACCTTTTACAGTCATGTAATGTGTGCATATACATAAAATAAAAATTAAATTCCCTATAATTATCAGCTCAAAATATACATACATAGACTATTATAAAATTATACATGGATAAGACTTAGCCTATCAAGGCTTACTCATTTGAAGTGATGCATGTAATTTGGTTAGAGTGAAATTTGATGTGGCCACTGAAGCTATAGTTTCACCACTAGAATCTTAATTTTTATTTTCCTCATTATCTTCATAGACTTTGTGGG
This sequence comes from Torreya grandis, assembly GCA_037957365.1. Classification (NCBI taxonomy): domain Eukaryota; kingdom Viridiplantae; phylum Streptophyta; class Pinopsida; order Cupressales; family Taxaceae; genus Torreya; species Torreya grandis. Next base: position 553,200 of record JARHVA010003285.1, read on the forward strand.
CTGCTCCATACTCCTTCTGTATGATATCCAAATTTAGTAGCAAAGGCTGATAAATTCTCTTTGTCTATCCAAGGATCTTGGCATGCTCATCCTTGGTTATTTGAAATTTATTCGTAAATATCTCAAATTCAATGAAATTTTGATAATTATTCAAATCTGATTCAATTTTATTGATTTACAAACCCTATAAGCTCTTCTTGAATTCATTAACTACCTTATAGATAAGCTTGTCAAAATTAAGACCACTAATCATCTTACTAGTGGAGTATTTCACCTTTGATAAATTTAGCTCATGAAAAATTTGAAATACCTAAGCCTCATATGCCTTGTATTTGGGGACTAAATCCCCAACATTTTATAACAAATCTTTTACTTCCTCCTACCTAATGACTACTAGGTTCAAGGCATTAGATTCCTTCAGTGTAGTCATTAATTTGAGATGAATATAGAGCGAGTTACCTATGTAGACCACTAGAATATTTAGTTTTGCATTTTCATATCTCAAAGAGTTATACAATATATTAACTTTTTCCATATGAGGGTTCATCTTAGCCTTATAAAATCCATAGCTTCTAGTGTATTGTAACATCTTCAAGTTGCTTCTTAGACATTGGTTTTAATACCAATTGGGATGTGTGTTATTTTGGCCTTTTCCTTAAGTTTTTCCACTTCATTCTCCAATAATAATACCTCTAATTATAGCTTTGTTGAGCTAGCTTTGTGCTATTGTGGATGGAAACTACAACATCCTTATGAGCCTGATCTAGGTCTACTAGATTTTCTTCATATAAGGGTTGCCTTGGCTATCTGTTCTTATTTTTGGTAATGGATAACACCTCTTTCCTCTCCTCCAAGATGATTTGGGTCCCTTTGTCATATTTTAACTTTCTCTTCTTGACCCTTTGGATGTTTTTGGTTGGAGAATCAAATAATGTAGAAATAAATGGGAGTTTTGTGATCTTAAAATTTGGTAGTTGAGAAACTTTACTCCATAAATCTTCTTCCCATGGATGAATATCAAGTTGGGATGCATCAGAGGTTTTTGTAACAATTGATTCTTTTATTTCCTCTTAGGATTTTAGTTACTTCTTCGAGACCTTGGTGAGGACATCTAGAAGGGAAGGCCATGTGATTCTAGACCAATCTACTCCTCAAAACTAAGGGAGTGGATGGAATGTGACCATTTGAGGCTTAGCCTTTGTCCCCCTACCAATGGTTATAATAGTGGTATCCTTTATTGAAGTGGTATTTAGAAGTGGATGGGTGATTTGGGTGGATTAAACATGGAGTTGGGAGGTGTTTATAGCTATCTTCACATTTCTAGACACCTTATTTTTCTTGACGTCTCTAATCATGGAGGTGCCAATAGGAATATAAGATATTGGTGCGATGTATGGGATGGAAGTGGGATGGAAGGAGTAATAGTAGTATTGGAGGTGGAAAGAATGGATGTTTGGACTTCCCTAGAGGTACCATGGTAAAAAATGCATATAGAAGATAAAAGAAAACTAGCAAAAGATTAGGTACCTTGAAGAGAAAGATCCATCAGCTTTTCTTGGAGGCTCATAGCCTTGGTTGTTTCTAGTTTGGATTCCTCATAAAAATAATATTCAATGTATTTAATGATCACCACATCTCTGATAGCTATTTATAATCATAGAGGATAAATGGACAAGCCCTAATATGCCTCTACTATGGGACTATTTGTAGGAGTCCTAGGCTTTCTTTTGTAAACCAAGGGGTCCTTGCCTGAGTGAGGGCGTTTAGTGGTGATGATGCTTTAGGATATTTTACCCCAATAGATGTAATAACTGGAAATTGGGTAGAAATTACAACAATTTCACTTGTATTTAACCTTCTTCATCAGAATCAAGGTTGATGGGGTCTCCTACCTATGATCCCCTAGTTGCACTAGGCTCAGGTTACCCAGGCTCCTTCACTACTTTCAATTTCAACTTTAGAGGGAGTCCTTAAGAAGATGAGGCCACTTGGTCCTTTTATTAATTAAAGGATTCACCTCTTCAAAAATTTGAATTCTACCACCCCTTAAAGAGTGTCTTCCAACTATCCAACTCCTTAGTGGACACATAAGGCTCACTTTATATAATCCTCAAATGATCTTCCTATAATCTAGTAATTTGTGCTCATTATAATACCTCCTCATCTATCTTATCATTCAAAAGTATAATATCATAGTCATAGGGCTCATGACTATATGGAATGTTGAATCCATGGATGCTTTCTTAATTTGTCTGTGGGGATCCCAGTCTCTATGTGTAAGTGTAGGGAAAGGATTTATCCTACATCTACCACTTGTATCCTAGATATGCTTTCTCATTATTTATGTCATCCTACCAATGTTGATTATCTAACAAAAATATAAATCTTTCTTCTATCTTTCCAATATTTTTTAATACTCTTTCATAATTGGAAGGTAATCTCTTGTTTAGCTAGCTTGTTTGAAATAATCTTTGGTATACATAGGGGGAAACCTTATTTCCCCATACCATGATGATAGTAAAATCTAAATAGAATAATTAATCTCCCTTCTTATCCAAGTTCTTCACTTATTATTCCTAATCTAAGGCATAGGGGAGCTATGAATAGCTTGCCAAATCTAAGGATAAACATCCTTAAAGATTCTCACCATGTGTCTAGTATAATAATAAATATGCATGAACTAATAGTAATCACAAATATTATTATTCTCATAATCCATGGTTTTAAAATGTTACCTTGACTATATCTAATAGATATAACATCATGAAGAAATTTTTAGTGGGTGTAGGATGCTTATCTTTATGGATAATTTGCTCCCTCAACTTTAAGATTATGATCTCAATCAGGGTGTAAGTGGAATCATGCATGAGTGTCATATAAAACAATGGTACCCAATCTAAATTGACTAAGTGGATGGTAAGAATACCATATAATCTATTAAGGAGTACCATGTTGATGTGAATCCCTATCCACAATTTATCAATTGGGATGGCCCCCTTTCAGCTTCGTCCCTTTCTATGAGAGTTTATTTTGGGAGGAGCCATGATGATAAAACCTTCTCCATTGAGGCATCTACATTTAATTACACCAATGTGTGCTTATTTAAATAGACATTGTGGATGCTCAATGATAAATATCACTAAAAATATAACCTCAAGATGTAAGCAACCATTGTGTTATTTTTAGAGTGATGCAGGAATTCATCTTATGATATTTTTCCAATGAACAATAAGTCCCTAAAAAAGTCTATGTAGGTCATCACTTATAACTTTACAATAATAAAATGCAATCTTTTGCATTTTTAAGCCAACAATTCCTTCAAAAACTATTTGTCTACTAATGTCATATCATCTTCTAATGAAAATATAGACATTGAATCAATAACATCCCATAATGTTGAGTAATTCTTGTATTTATCTCTAAACATATTGGCATCAAAGACTTTATCAATGAATTATACTGAATCTTTGATCAAGTATGGAAATCATAGTTTGGTACCTCAAAATATTCTAGATGTAGATGCCATGGTTGTATGCTTCATTATTCTCTCTTACTCAGTGTGTTGTGTGTTATATATGCCTGTATGCTAATGTAGATAACTCAACTATAGCTCGATTTTTATTCATTGTATACTCTCAAAGTAGAATATAGGGCTCTTTATTATTTTAAGATAGCACAAGACTTCAAATAAAAGTTAGCTCAAATGTAAATGATGGACTTTAATCATAGTTGATTAACTCTATAGAAACTTTCATTGAATTCTAGTTTGTGTAACATAAATATACAATGTTCACTTTGGGCTCTCATTTAATGTATAATTTAAATTTGTTAGCCCAGGTTTGAGGGGGGTATTTAAAATATTAGTAGGTACTATTTTTATTGTTATTTTGTCTAAGTATGATGAGACTTAGTAGTATTCCTAGTAATAAAGTGTTTTAGTGTGTACATAAAAAAATGATTTTGGTCTTATGATTATAGACTAATTATTTCAAGGAATTTATTTTAGATAAAACATCCATAACAATTTCTCCAAAGGATTCATCTAGGTGAAAGTCCTGAAGCAATTCTTACAAAGGGCTATTTCAAAGGTCTTAAGGGCACTTTCAATTTCCCAAAATGGTACTTTTGATCTAAAGGGTCCACTTCATAGGGTATTTTATCCATAACAAAAGTATTTAAGGGTCTAATTTTTTAATTCTAAAGGGAACTTTAGAATTTCTTAAAGGGTACTTACATACAACTAAGAGGAATTTTTGAAAGTTTTAAAGGGTATAATTTTCTTGGACAAAATGTTCGATGGAATTGTCTAAGGAGAAAAGGGTTTGAGATAAAAGTCCCAAAGGTTATGTCCATGGTAAAAATGTCTCCATAAACAAAGGACAAAGGGCACTTTAATAGGACAGAAATGTCAAAATATATATCCTAAAGGATAAATCCTGTAGGATAAGGGGTTTGGAATACAAGTTCTGAAGGGTCTATCACACAAAATTTAAAAGGTATGTGCCTCAAAAGAAGTGGTTGAGAAAGGGGCAAATGGTCAATTTTATAATGGATAAAGGGTTAGTTAGGAGGGTTCCAAAGGGTAATTATAAATATTTTGAAGCATCTACTTTAGGACAAATGTTTGCCTAAAAGGTCTACTTTACAAAGGTCGAAGGGAACTTTTAAACTTTCCAAAGGGTACTTTCATATGGCTAAGGGGCACTCTTGAAAGTTATTAAGGGAAACTTTGGATAGTTTCAAATGGATACTCCATCAAGGAATTTATTTTAGAAAGATTGTATGTAGTCTAGAATTCTATAAGGCAAAGAGTCTGTAGGTTTAATTCCTTCGAGAGAACTTTTTTGGACAAAATGTCTACAATAATTTCTCCAAAAAAAAAAAGGCTTCCCAAATAATAATCCCAAAATAAAATATGGTCAAAAATTATTGAAACATAACATCTACAAATATCATTTGCATGAGGGCCAAAATAATTAGCCCAAAGACTATAAACCTAAAGAATTCATCTACAATACACAACCTAGTCTCATAAAAATAATGCCAATGTCAACCTGCCAAAAAGTGAAATGCCATAGATTTTAAATTTTTTGAATAAACATATGAAAATAAATCCATATTAATATCATGTTCTAAAAATAAAAGTGGGTCCCCATTTCCTTCTAAGGAAAAGGGGGACATTGGGTACAACAAATGGTAACTTATAGGGGATTTACTCTTGAGTATTTGATAGCTTAGAACTTCAATCTCATAATATTTAGATCAATCTTGGAGTATGTCATAAAAAAATGGTTGAATTATAAACATGAAATTTATTCTCAATTCAATTCACACAACATACTCTCCTTTTAATTCCTTGGATCTATGTGTGTGAGTGTGTAATTCATTTAGTCTTATTGTGATGAGTTTTTTAGAAGGTTTTGATGAAGTTGTAAGTTTCATTCTAGTATTTTTTAAGGATCATTAAATCAAATAATCTTAGGCATTTATATATTTCCATATAGGCATCCATATCCCCAACAAAGATGGCTTAGGTTCATTATCCACTCTTTTCATTAGTTGTTCACAACCATGATGCATGGCACATTGACCTTATTTCATCATGTGAGCTCTTTTAATTTTATTTAAGTTTTCTTTTGTTATTTTTAACTCAATAGTTCTTTTATTTATTTTTCTTAAGTTCATATTGGTGGAAAAGAGAGAAGATGAAACCCTAGTGAGATAGTATAATTATTATAAAATAAATCATTACTAGAGCATCCCTATCAGCCAAATCTAGCCCTATAATTATCATTTCCAACAAGTATTTAACATTATGAGTGCATTTGATCCAATAAAATAAGAAAAATTTCTAAATTTGAATGAATTAGCTAAATAACAATTTCAATATTCATGATAAAAGTATTTAATTCTGACATAATTTAAAATAATCATGTGATCACTTTCCTTCATTCTAAATCCTTGAAACATAAAAATGCATCCAATTTATAAACTAGCCCAAAATGTGTCAAGTTTAATTTTTCCATTTTCTACAAGTCTCACACTTAGATGTTTTGGTTTTTATCTTAGTAATAACTAGAGAAAACGTAACTTTGAATGCCAAAGAAAAAAAATATAACTAATATAAAAAGTAGAAAATTACTCTAGAAAGCATGGAAATTTAATCTAGGAAAACCAAAGTATTAAAGAGTAGGATCATTAAACTAGAAAGTGATAAATCAAACTAGAAAACAAGAGAATATATTCTAGAAATCATGGAAATATAATATACAAATCATGGAGATATAATATAGTCCTACATCTAAATCATCTCAGTTACTAATATCCATAGATGGAACAACTTTGAAGTAATGCTTTAGGAACTATCCATTAACTAGATATATAAGCTCATTACCTTAGAGGCCTTTCAAATGAAGCAAATTATTGTTCATGATATCTAAAATATGATAGGGTACAATTTGTAATGGGGAAAACTTGTCATGTTATCCTCTCTTTTCATGGGATTTATCCAATTGTAGTACTAGATCTAAAATTATGAATGATTTGACTTTTTCTCTATTATCAAAGCACCTTTTAACTACATCTTGGTGTTTAATAAATATTTAAAAGGATTCCATATTTTAATCCTCTATTTTTATTATATCAATCAATCTTGATTTCACTTTGTCATTTGGTTCCATGTAATCTTTCATGAACTGATAGGTGGGTAGCTTTAACGTGATGGGGAGAACTAGTTAGAATCCATACACTAGTAGATAAGGCAAAGATTTTAGGGCTTGTTTGTATCTCATTTGGTCTACCCAAAGATCATACTTTAGTAAATTGTTCTAGTCCCTAGGATTGTCCCCTATTGAATCCTTGATTACATCAATTAGATTTTTATTTGTCAACTCTGCTAATCCATTCCCATGAGGGTAGTGGTTATAAACTAACTTGATTATAATTTGATTATTATATGCCCACTCAATGAACTCTAATAATATAAATATTGGTCTATTATCACACACCAACAAGATGGGCATGTTTAATCTATTCATTATGTGCTCCTCCAAATAGTGAATCACATCTTGTGTTCTATTATTCTTTGTGGCAACTACTTCCATCCATCTAGTGCAATAGTCTATACACATAAGCACAAATTTATGGCTTGATAAGGAATTTAGGTTAATAACACTAATGAAATATAAAACCCATTGTCAAAATGGCCTTCCTTCGATGATTGGCTATAGATTCATGGCTATGTGTACTTATCTTTTGGCTAACACTTGACATTCATGGTAGTTGTTGATGTACATATGATCATCCTTGAAAATGGTTGGATAATAGTATCCCAACCTCAATATTTTATGGGCTATGGTATTCCAATTAGGATGACCACTGCCTATCTTTTGATGTAAATTTTTATAGAATTTCTTTAGTCTCCTCTATAGATACACATCTAAGATAAATTCCTTCAAATTTCCTTTTGTAGAAGACTCCTTTCTTGATCATGAAATGAGAATCTCTAATCCTTAAGGCTATCCTTATTTCCCTACTAATATATTAAGGGTAGATTCATATAAGTAAGTACTAGATCATATCAATATATCATTCCACTTAAGAAACTTGTGTTGTGCATACCTCTTCAATGATGATTTGGGGATCAGGGTCAGCGATTAGATGAATAATGCCTTAAAATCTAACAATCTATGAAAGCCTAATTTCTATGTTGAATTCTTGGAGCTTGGCCATCCATTTTCTTTGACATTATCCTAGCTCATTTTGTGACAAGGTGAGCTTGACAATAGGATTGGGTAAAATAGCAATGGTTTTGTTTCTCAAGATATAATGTCAAAATTTATTCACTATTTTGACCAAAGTGAAAATATGCATTTTGATCATCAAATACTTAAACTCTACATCCTTCAGGATTATGCTCATGAAAGAAATCATATGCTCAGTTTAATCCTTATTCTATGTGATAACCATAATAATGATGTGTTTTAAATAGAATGAGTATAGATAGAATTATTTTCTAAAGTCTGGACTAATCAATACTACAGCATGATCCATGGCACATTTAAATGTAGCTCATACATTGATCAAGCCAAATGAAATCCTTTTGTATACATAAGTACCATATTTTGTGGTAAATTTCATCTTCATTCTATCTTTAAGCTACACTAGTACTTGGTTATAGCTTGAAAATCCATCTAAAAAAGACACCATCTTAGAACCACTCACTATTTTTATCACTTCATCTAGAGAAGGAAAGGGATAATTATCTTTTTCATAATCCCTGTTCAAAATTTTTAATTCTACACATAATCTAATCTCACCACTCTTCTTTCTAATTAGGAAAAAATTGGACACCCAAGTAGAATGTCAAATTGGGAAGATGATTTTAGAACTCAATAACTTCTCCACTTTCTTATGAATAAGAGGATCTAGAATAGGGTTCACCAACCTTTGCCTCTATTTGAATGGTTTATGGTCTTGCTTTAGGGGGATCATGTGAGTGATGACCTATGGGTCATACACCTTAAGTTATTCATATGTCTAGGTGATAACATCCTTATATTGAATAATAAAATGTTTAACTCATTATCTTTCTTCCATAGTATAGCTAAGGCTAATATTCACATAATGTGAGTTATAGTCATTTCTCAAATTTTCCCTTTTGAATTCTCACTCATTGGCCTTGGGTTGTCTGAGTTTCTACACCTGAGAATCTAATTCAAATGGACTTCCTAAGGAGACTAAACTGGCTAGAATTCAATTTTATTTAAGTTGTATAATACCCTCTATATCTATTTATTCTTGATCAAAATGGTTAATGTCCTTATCAGCAATGATTTGGGATATGAAATCACTTAAATTAGTTAAGAACTAGATAATCTATTAATCGTCAATGAAGACCTAGAATTTTTTTACATTATCTATAACAAAAGGATAGGTAACTAATTCAATGAAAAATATCCTTACCTTGGACTTATATAATGTCTCGAGATTGGAAGAAACTATAGATAAAAAATTGGTAGCCAATTTTTACTCTCTCAAGAGTGATACTATATTGAAATATTCCAAGATTTCAATTAAATCCCATACTCTATGATTATACCTCTTCAAATAAGATAATTTTCACTAGTAATTATGTCTTACCTAGTGAACTACCAACTCTAAGACCCAAAATACTTTTATCTTTTTTACATTGTTATTTAATTCAAACTATAGTCACAAGATTAGATCCTCATACTCATCCCTATTATTGGTACATGAAAACTTTAATCTATAAGAGGCCAAAAAATTATTACCTTGAGGATCAACTAGCTCAATTCCCACACCTGATCCTTATTTGGACCTGGCTCCATAAAAATGCATAGTCCATATCTAATTTGAACCTTTGGGTTCCAATTTTTGTCCTAAATTGTGAGTGATAAAAGTATAAATGCCCAACATAGGAGAGTCATTAGTTACCTCTTCATTCTTGAGGTTGTATTCTATGATGGGATATTTCATTCTTGGCTCTCTATCAATTTTGATCTAGTTTTAAACTCCTCTCTATGATAGCTAGATATGTGAGAATTCTAAGTAAAGATACCCATTTAGCATTTTAGACTAGTCTCTATTCAATAATATTCCATAACCTTGTGGTATTTCCACCACCAAGATATCAATAGTCATATGGACTCTTAGTTTTGATACTACTTGAATGCATACATTATGTAATTCTTTCACTACTGGTACAACCATTTTGTTTAGATGAGATACTGATCTCTTTGAAGGATTGGGAGAGAGACCAAGATTTTTACATATAAAATTAGACATAATAGTTGTAGTTTTTCGATAATCCACCAAATAGTTGTGAATATTCTTGCCAAACACTTTTATGGTCATCCATAATGGTGCTACTTTAGGCTTACTCTTGTAAATAACATTAGCATTAGCAACCTTTACTTTGTCTTTAGCCACTCTAGTTTTCTCCATTGGGGCCTTTCCAGTAATGGATATATATTACAGTTCCTTTTTCTTAATGACTTGGATTAACTCATGGAGAGTTATATTTACCTTAATATTCTTTATATCTTCCATGATATTATATCCTTCTTTATTTGTCTCCTATTTGTTTGATGGTTGATCATTCCCTTTTGGAGGGAGTGGATTGTTATCTGCTTTGGGATTTGGATGAATCATCATGGTATTTGGAAGAGTCAAGGTGGTAAGTGGTTGTTTATTCCTTAAGTTATATGCACTTCTCTAAAACTACTAGAAATCATGAACCTCACATGTATTATCTTTTGGTTTATTGTCATCTTCTGCTAGGAAGGTAAATTCATGAGTCCCAAAGAACATGGCTATGCTAGAAGATCTAGGATCCTAGTGATATTTTGGTAGGTTATTCATATAATCATACCTAGTTAATTCCCTTTAAAATATCTCAAACATTGTATAGAACTCAATTCAATCAAAATCTCTATGTTGGGGTGTATTATGTATCCTACACCAATTATGGAGATCCATTTCAATGATATTGATTTTTGGGAGCTCGCCAGGTTGCTCCATATTATTCTTAAGCCTATTAAATGGCTCGTTATAGCTTTGAAACCTTGTGTTCTAGTTTTTGGTTGGGGTGTTGGTAATTCCCATCTTTTGTTGCACATTCAAAAAATCATTACTCAACTTATGAACCATATTTTGAATAGAATCTAATTAATCTCTTATGGAATTCACACCTTGTATAATAGTCATAAGAAGCATAGCTACATGTTGGTTCTACTGGTAACTATTGCTTGTCATATGATTTTTCAAATAGATAAAATTTGGCTATGTTATCTGTGTCAATAGAGGTAGATTTTAATTGTATGTCAAAACATTCTACTTCACATGTGGTATCAGATTGAGCACTAGAAATAAATTATTCATGTTAGGTACCCCAGGTGTCTATAGGTTGAGCTATTTATTGATGCTAATGGCTTATTATAATTCTAACACCAAATTATTTATAATATGTAATATTCTCAAGAACACAATAGCGATGGGATCTAAGGCATTTTTGTACATCTATAGTATTAACATTGGTTTTAGTTTATACCTCAAGGTCAACCAATAGTACATCTTCTGCCACCTTCTGTTGAAAGCATAGATAAGATCATTAGGCTCCCTTTTCATACTCGTGAAGTGATAATATACTAATCTAGGATTGGTGACCTATCCAAACTATGTAAGAAAATCCATTTGACATTCCTCCCAATTGGTGATAGAGTTTTTTATTAGATTCAAATACCAATCATAAGTAGCATCCATTAAATTAAAAGAGGAATAAATTTCATGCAACATCTTCATCAACCACATTCTTTAACCTTAAGGTAGCTTTAACCAATTTGATATGCTCTTCTATGGTCCTTAGTCTTGAGGAATAAAGGGATGGCTACATATTTTTTGGGATTTCAACGTATATCATGCACATCCCCTCATATGGAAATGGTAGATATAACTAACCAAGGTTTTTCCTAAGCCATTGTTTTATTAACATTTTAAGGGTTACTTATGGGTAAATGATGCCTTAGTAGAGGTGGATTATTCTAAAATGGAGTTATTAGCACAACTCTAGGCCTCCTATGACTTGTCAAGGGTGATGCCAATAGTGTAGCCTAAGAATTGGATCTGGTCACTCTCTTAGGTGAATATAATACAAGTCTACATAAGCACTAACCTATATTATTAGGAGGCAAATTAGGACCCTCCTTCTAGTACTAGTAAATTACTTTTGATGTGGGTTTTATGCACACTATAGGAAAATGAGGTAGTCTCTAATGTTTTAAGATCTATATTAAGGTAAAATCCACTCTAAGGCATGATTTTTAGGTATATAGTATATCTCAACTTGTTGATGGAATAGGGGAATAACATATAGGTTGTTAACTAGGTTTTTTAGATAGAAGTGTGGCCCTCTAACAAAGTGAGTTTTACACAAGTTGGATGGGTGGCTGGTGTCTAATATAAAGTGGGTAGTTCTCAATAACAAAATCAAAAGGAAGGTAATATAGGGTAGAAAATAATACTCTATGGTTCTTGAGAATTACTCTCATTGTTGGTTTTTGAATAGACTTGTGCTTTCTAAAACCTATGTTTGTTGCTAGCAGCTATAACGCACATGCAATTAGACATAGCTAGGAAGTTTAAGGGAATAGAAATGTACGAATTTTGTAGACCTCAAATAAAGGTTTTTCCTTTTAGGTCATCTAGTTCACACCCTCAAGTGATTGAATTATATAAGGTAGCTATTACATTCACACAAAAAACTACACCAAAGAAAGCATAAATACCCATTCAGAAATATGATTCAATTAACTTGACTAATTTTATTGATATATTTTATTATCTTTTAATATCTATTGTACATCTTAAGATAATTATATCAATCAAGAAATCAATAATCTACTTGTATTTATAGCATACTAAATATTTATTAAATCATATAACCTTAGAAATAACAATCAATTATGCAGAACTGGAAAGAAAATACTTAGAACACTTTGAAGATGATAAAAAATTGTTCACTTATTTATATTATAAAATCTTTTGACTCTTCTAACTGAGTGGGGTTAAAATTATATATAAGGGTTCACCTCATCCTCTAATTTCATGTAAGTGGTAACAAGTATCAATTAGAACATGTAGTTCTAAATATTGTGTAGGAGCTAAAAATAAATAAATTGACCTTTTAAAGTCATGTAACAAGTATATGTACACACAATACAAAGTTGATTTTTTATAATTATTCACTCAAAATCTATATATATATATATATATATATATATATATATATATATATATATATACCATTAAAAAAATGTATATATATAAGACTCAACCTATCAAGGCTTGCACGTTTGAAGTGTTACATGCACTTTGGTCAGAGTGGAAGTTGATGTGGCCACTAAATCTATAGTTTCACCACTATAATATTGATTTTTATTTGCCTCATTATCTTCATAAAAAAATTTGGCTGCTCCATGCTACTTTTGTATGATATCCAAATTTAGCATTGAAGGCTGATGAATTCTTTTTATCTATCCAAGGAACTTGGAATTCTCATCCTTGGTTATTTAAAATTTATTTTTGAATATCTCAACTCTATTGACCTTATTTCAATCCTTACTCAACTTTGATTCAATCTCATCGATTGAAAAAACATTCAATCTCTACTTGAATTCATCAGTTATCTTTTGGATAAGCTTGTCAAAATTGAGTGTACTAATCAGCTTACTAGTATAATATTTCACCTTTAATAACTTTATCTCATGAAAAATATAAATAATATAAGCCTCATGTGCATGGTATTTGTGGACTAAATCCCTAATGTTCTATAACCAATCTTTTTCTTCCTCCTACTTAATGACTACTAGGTTTAAGGCATTAGATGCTTCAATCATAGTCACTAAGTCAAGATGACTATAGAGTGAGTTGCCTATGTAGACCACTAACATATTTAGTTTGGCACTATCATCTCTTAGAGAGTTTTAAAATAAATTATCTTGGCTCACATGATGGTCCATCTTAGCCCTCATAAATTCCATAACTTCTAATGCATTATAACATCTTGAAGTAACCTCCTAGACTTCAACTTCAATAGTAGTCAAGATGTGTATTGATTTGACCTTTTACTTAAGGTATTCCACTTCCTTTTCCAGTACTTGCACCTCTACTTCTAGTTACTACTGAGCTAGATCTTTACCCTTGTGAATAGAAATGTTATGAATTAAAACACTTTTAAACCAAATTTACTATGACCATAATCTAGATCTAAAGATATGCAATAACATGCATCATGGAAACATTCCTTAATTAAAAATTATTATGAAATCATAAATGAGAGAACAAGATAATAACACAAATAACATAGATCTAATGTGGTTCACCCAATGTGGGCTACATTCACCAATGAAATTGATCAAATAAATCAATAATATAAATACCAAGACTATAATGAACTCTCACAAAGATATAAAAATCTCTTATATAACTTGTTGCACAAATATTTATACTTTCACATGCACCTACACAATGATGTATCTCACAAGTTTCTAAACCACACCCTATAGAGAACATCTACACTTTGCAAAACACTTACACTTTGAATTTTATCCTAAAAGCCACATCCTGAATATAAACCATCAACCTCTAAAGGACATACCAACCACGTATATATATGAAATGAAGGAAAATACATGAAAGGAGGATAAAATGCATCATGATTATCTAAGATATGCATTATCCACTCAAGACAACTTAGTTTCACATCACCAAGCTCATCCACAAGTCCATACAAGAAGGAACACACCAAACTTAGGGTCTCCAACTCTCAAGAGAATATTTACAAATACCATATGATCATAACCAACTCCTTGTAATAAGGAAGGCATTGTATTTTCCAATAAATAACTAGATCCCTCAAAACAAGTAAGTCAACATGGGAAAAGGCATCTAACAACTAACTCCATAAAAAATTGGAAACATATAAATTAGAAATATCCTAAGAATATTCCACTCACATATGGAACAAGGTTCCACAAAAGGTAGAGTACGGAAAACTATGATTCCCACATCTTTGGATCTCTTTAGGCCCCCAAAATTTATTCCTATGGTCATGTGATAGCCCCAAAGGGCTCCACACTCAACAATATCCCACTTGGAGACCATTTCCCCTAAACAAAATCTATCACTGCTCCATAACCACTAAGGCTGACTAAATCTAAACATAGTCTCAACTTGTCTAATGTAACCACCTTTGTCATCATATCCATAGGATTCTCACTAGTATGAATCTTCTTTAGCTTCACCAATTTCTCCTCCAAATCTATCATGATGAAGTGATAATGTAACTAAATGTGTTTCATCCCTTAGTGGAAAGTGGAGTTCTTTACCAAATGAATAACATTTTGACTATCACTGTGTATCTCCCAACATCTTTCTCATACCCCAACTCTTGAAACAAAGCATGTAACCAAATAATTTCCTTGCTAGCCTCCATGGAAACAACATACTTTGTTTCTATTGTTGAGAAAGCCATAATCTTTTGTAACCTATAAATCTAACTAACCTTTTATCTCTAACATTAAATATATAAATTGTCATACTTCTCCTACTATCAATATCCCCTACCATATCCAAGTCCACATAACCACAAAAAGTGATATTTGATCCACCATAATGAAATCCAAAATTAATGGTTCCTCTCAAATACCTAAGAATCCATTTCACTACATGCCAATGCTTATAATGTAGATCACTCATATACCTACTCACTACTCCCACTGCATGGGTAATATCTAAACAAGTACAAAATATGGCATACATCAAGCTACTAACAACTAATGAGTAAGGTCCCTTGGATATCCTAAGATTTTTAGCTTCCATCTTGGGATAATGCTCCATTGATAATCAAAAGTGGATTGCTAAATGGGTAATAATAGATTTAGCATCCAAAAAGCTAAAACTTTCCAAGACTTTATTCACATACTCTAATTTGGATAAGATCATCTTACTCTCCTTCTTATCACTAGAAATCCTCATACCAAGGATTTTTTTCTAGCATCCAAATCCATCATAAGAAATGAGTCACTAAGCCATTTTTGAGCATATGAATATGTTGTATGTTCTTTCCTACAACTAACATGTCATCAACATACAAGAATAATATAATAAAATAACCATCATCAATTAAAATATTTAATGTACACACAATGGTCAAAATGACAAATTTGATGTTCTTGTTCCAACATAAAATAATCAAATTTCTTATGCCATTACCATGGAGCTTATTTTAGGCCATACAAGCTCTTATTTAGTATTCACTCATGGTTCTCCTTCCCTTTTACCTCATAACCTTGTTTTTGATTCATCTAAAACTCTCCATCTAAATCACCATGAATAAAAGTAGTTTTCACATGTAACTATTCTAAGTGTAAATCCTCAACTATAAATAAACTAAGAACAATCCTAATAGAAGTCATTTTTGCAATAGGAGAGAAAATATCATCAAAATAAATACCTAATTTCTATGTAAACCCTTTGACCACCATCTTGGCCTTATACCTTTTTCTCCCTTCATCCTCTTCTTTTATCTTAAAGATCCACTTGTTTGGCAATGCACTCTTGCCCTTGGGTAGCCTTAACACATCCGATGTTTGGTTATCCATGAGAGATCTATGCTTCTAATTCATGGATTTCTCCCACTTGAACTTGGCATCTACCTACATTGCTTCCTCATAACACTCTGGTCCTCCATTATCAGTGAGTAATAAATAATTCAAAAAAGGAGAAAAATGATCAAGTGCTCTTCTTACCCTAGAAGACCTTCTTACCATAGGAGTTTTGGGTCCTTGTGTAAAAGGTTACTAAACTAAATCCTTGGATACTTTTCCATATGTAATATCATCTAATACTATGTACTCTTTTTGTTCATGATCTTATTCTTACAACTAATTCTTATTCATGAATTTTTCATTAAACATTACATCTCTAGATCAAAATATTTTCCTATTTCTAATGCTCCATAAATAAAAACCAAATTCATCCTCACCCTAACTAATAAATGTGCATTTTTTTGATTTGGCCTCCAACTTGGTCCTATCCTCTTTTTTAATGATAACAAAAGCCTCACATCTAAAGACTCTAAGAAAAGAATAATGAACATTATTACCAGACCAAGATTGTTTAGGAATGCCTGCATCTAAAGGCATAGAAGGTACTCTGGTAATCATATATACTACTATTCTAACTACTTCAACCCAAAAATATAAAGGTAATCCTGCATGTAAACTCATGCTCCTAACACATTCCATAATTATTCTATTCATCCTTTTAGATACCCCATTCTACTTTGGAGTTCTTAGAAATATAATTTACCTATGTATTCCATTATTAGAACAATAATCAAATAAAGAATTACTACAATACTCACCTCTATTATCTAATTTGAGACATTTAAACATGAGACTTGATTCATTCTCAACCAAGGCTTTTCACTTCATAAAAGTGTCAATACATCAAATTTCCATTTAATTTAGTAAAACCAAACTTTCCTAGTTGTATCATCAATGAAAGTAACATAATAATTGGATCCACTAATAGAAGATACCTGAGCTAGTCCCCATAAATCTAAGTGTATTATATCTAACTTGTGATATTTCTTTGTTTGTCTAACATTCAGGGACTTAACCTTCTTCTATTTCTTGTACAAACAATTCTCACAATTATCTAGATCTTGATCTTTTAATCTAGGCATGTTATCTTTTAAGATCTCCATGCCTTTATGGCTCATATGACTAAGCCTGTAGTACCACATAGTTACATCTCCATATATAGCAACTAAATAAAGAGAATCAACACTACTAAAAAAATATTAAGTACCAACTTTCTTACCTCTCAAAATCACAAGAACACCTTTAGTAACATTCCAAGAATCTATAGTAAACAATACTGAACATCCCTCACTCCCTACTTACCCCATTGAAACCAAATTATGTCTCTACATAGGCATGTGTATAACATCATTAAGGATCCATGTGTTCCCATTTACCATATTAACCTAAACACAACCTTTACCTACTATCTCACATGGTTCAACATCACTAAGATATACATGTTCTATATTCTCTTGAACATAATTAGTAAAATAATGCCTATGGTGTGCCAAGAAAAGAAGCCCCCTAAATCTAAAACCTAATACTCAAAAAAACTATTCATAGAAAGAACTAAGGCATTCTGACATGATTTACTTGATGTCACGTTTACCTCATTTGTTTCCTCCTTATTGGAATTCTTATCTCAAATTGACTAACAATATTTCTTTGAGTGTCCACTCTTCCCATAATGCTAGCATATCATCTTAGATCTAGATCTAAAATTAGATATACCTTTTGAATTTCCATGATTGCCTTTGCTCTTGTTCCTTTACCTCCCTCTAGTATACATGGATAAAGCATTACTTGGACATGATTCACCAGTGATTTTCACTTGAATCTCCTCACTAAGGATCACACCTACAACATCCTCAAAATTCAAGCTTCCCTTAGTAGGGACTGCATTACTCACAACCATAACCAAACTATCCCAACTATTAGACAAAGAAAATAATATTATAAAATCTCTAACTTCATCATCAAACTTAATTCCTACTAAAGTGATCATACTTACAACCGTATTAAAATAATTTATATGATTAGATATTGAACCATTCTCAAACATTTTCATCTTAAACAATCTTTTCATAAGCAAAAATTTAATAAAAGTTGAAGGTTTCTCATACAACTTTCCAAGTTTATCCATGAGATATTTTGTGGTTTTCTCACTATAAATATTAAATCTAGTAGAAGATTAAAGTCATAACCAAATATATCCTAATGCCTTCCTATCAATTAATGACAAATATGCATCACTCGTACTTATAGGTTGTTTTAGCTTCCCCTATAAGGGGAGATATAGCTCCTTCTGATATAGGTAATAATCCATCTATATTTTACATAAACTAAAATTATTACCATCAAAATTCTCCACTTTTAATCTTATCTCTTATCATATATCTCCCACTTAAGCTAATATTCTTCCTGTGATTTACCACTTTAGTAAAACACATAACCAATGGCTCTGATACCAGTTGTTGAGAATTAAAACACTTTTTAACTAGATTAACTATGACCATAAACTAGATCTAAAGCTATGAAATAACATGCATCATGGAAACATTCCTTATTTCACCATTATTATGAAATCATAAATGAGAGAACATGATAATAACATAGATAACATAGATCTAATGTGGTTCACCCAATGTGGGCTACATTCACCAATGACATTTCTCAAATAAATTAGTAATCTAAATACCAAGACTACAATAAACTCTCACATAGATATAAAAATCTTCTATATAAAATGTTTCATAAATAGCTATACCTTTACCTACACCTACATAATGTTGTATCTCACAAGTTGATAAAACCCACCCTATAATGAACACCTACACTTTTCAAAACACCTGCACTTTTACTCTGATCCTCAAAGCCACACCCTGTAAATAAACCATAAACCTATAAAGGCCACACCACACCTTCTATATATATAAAATTAAGTAAAATCCATGAAAGGAGGAAGAAATACATCACACTTATCCAAGATAAGCATTATCCAATCAAGATAATGTAATTTCACATCATCAAGCTCATACATAAGTCCATCTAATAAGGAACACACCAAAATCAAGGTTTCCACCTTTCAAGGGCACATTAACCAATACCATGTGATCATAAACAACTCCTTACAACAAATAAGGAATTCTAGTTTCCAATAAAAAACTAGCTCCCTAAAAATAATGAAGTTAACATGGGAAAAGGCATCTAACAACTAACTCCATAAAACATGGAAACATAAAAATTAAAAATATAATTGGACTACTCACATGTGGAACAAGGTTATGTAAAAGGTGGAGTAGGGAAAACTATGCTCCCCACATCTTTAGAGATCTTTAGGCCCCCAAAATTTATTCCTATGGTCATGTGATAGCCATAAAGGGCTCCAGACTCAATAGGCAACTACAACATCCTTATGAGCTTGAGCCAAGTCTATTAGATTTTATTGATACAAGGGTTTCCCTGGGTATCTATTCTACCTTTTGGTAAGGGAGAACACATTTTTCCTCTCCTCCAAGATGATTTGGGTCCTCTTATCATCTTATAAATTTATATTATTAACCCTTTGGATGTTTTTCATTAGAGGATCAAATAATGTAAAAATAGATGGGAGTTTTATGTTATTAAAATTTAGCAATTGAGAAATTTTACTCCTCAAATCTACTACCCAGGGAGGAATATCAAGTTGGGATGGATTAGAGGTTGTGGTAATAACCTCTTATTTTATATCCTCTTGAGATTTTTGATAATTTTTGGAGGCCTTGGTGAGGACATTTGGAAGTGAAGGCCATATGATTTTAGACCAATCCACTCCTCCAAACTAAGGAACTGGATGGAATGTGACCATTTGAGGCTTGGAATTTCTCCCCTACCAGTGTTTTTCATTGTGGTATATTCTATGGAAGTGGTAGTTATAATTGGAAGGGATATTTGGGTGGATTGAAGATGGAATTGGGAGGTGGCCAAAGTTGTCTTCACCTTCTTAAATACCTTCTCTTTATTAAGGTTTATAACCATAGAGGTGCCAGTAGGAAAAGAAGGGATTAGTGTAGTGAATAGAATGGAAGTGAGGATAGAAGGGGTAATAGTAGTAGTGGAGGTGGAAGGAATGGATGTATGGACTTATACAAAGGCATCCAAGTCAAAAATGTGTATAGAAGACAAATGAAAACTATCAAAATATTAGGTACATTGAAGAGGAAAATCCACTAGATCTACTTGTAGGCTCATAGCCTTGGTTGTTTATAACTTCGACTCCTCATTGAAATCATCTTTAATTTATTTAATGATCACCATGTCTCCCCTAATAGGTTCTGATCATGAAAACTGAGTGGAAAAGCCTTGAAATGCCTCCATTATGGGACTGCTCATGGGAGACCAAAGATATTTTTTGTAAACCAAGGGGGGGCCTACTTGAGTGGGGGAGTCTAGTGGTGAATATTATCTAGGATTTACTACCCCAATATATGTAACAATTGGTACTTAGGTATAAATTGTAGTAGACACCTCTTGTATTCATCCTTCTTCATTAGAATCAAGACTGATGCTGTCTCCTACTTGTGCTCCCCTAGTTGCACTGGGCCCAAGTAACTCAGGCTCCTTCTTCACTACTTTTAATTTCAACTTTAGAGGGAGTCCATGGGAGGAATAGGTAGCCTCCTCCTTTAATTTCTTTTAGGATTCACCTTTCTAAAAAAATTAATTATTCCACCCATTAAAGAGTGATTTAATACTATCTAACTCCTTGGTGGATGCAATAGGCTCACTTTAGATTGTCCTCAAATGATCCTCCTATAATATAACAATTTGAGCTCATTCCAATACCTCGTTATCTATCAAAGCAATCAAAAATATGCATCATAGTCATAGGGCTCATGACTATATGTAATTTTGAATCTATGGATGTGTTTTTGGATCCACCCATAGGGATCATGATCTTTGTGTGGAACTGTATAGAAATGATAGCTCCTACATTTTCCACCTACATCCTTGAGATGCTTTCTTATTATGCATGTCATGTTTATAATTTTAATTAGATGACCAAAATATAAGGATTTATTTTTTCTTACCAAATCTTCTTCAATATTGTTCTATAATTAGAAGGCAATCTCCTATTCAAATAACTTGTCTAGAATAAACCTTGGCAGACACAGGGGAAACCTATTTTCCCCATATAATGATGATAGTAAAATTTGGATAGAGGAAGTCATATTCATTCTTGGATAGGTTTTTCACTATATTAAATTTAATACAAGGCATATGTGAGCCATGAATATATTTCCAAATCTAAGGATAAAAATTCTCAAAGATTCTCACCATATGTCTAATATAGCAATAAATATGCATGAAATGATAGTAATTGTAAATCTTATTCTTCTCACAGTCCATGGCTAGATACCAAAATATACTAAGGTATTTGTATCATGTTCTCATGACTTTATCTAATGGATATGATATCATGAATAAATATATAGTGGGTTTAGGACACCTATCTTTATGGATAATTTTCTCCCTCAATCATAAGATTATGATCTCATCAAGGGCATAAGTAGTACCAGGCCTAAAAATCATATATAATAATGGTACCTAATTAAAATTGACCAATTGGATATTATTCATACCATATAATCTATTGAGGATTTCCATGCTAATGTGAGCCCCATCCTAAAGTTGTCAATTAAGATTTCCCCCTTCAACTTCTTCCCTTTTCATGAGATTGTTTGGTCAATGATAACACATTCTCCATCAAGGCATCTACATTGAATTGCACCAATGTGTGATTATTGAAATAAACATCATAGATTATCAATGACAAATATATCTAAAAATATATCCTTGAGATGCAAGCAACCACAATATTTTTGTTAGAGTGATGCAAGAATGTGTCTTGCAATATTCTGGTTGTAAATAATAAGACCCTTAAGAGGTTTATGTAGGGCATCACTTCTATCTTTGTGATAATAAAATGAAATATTTAGTGTTTTTAAGCCAACAATTCCTTCACGAATAATATATTTACCAATTTCATATCATCTTCCAATGAAAATATATCCATTGAATCAATAACATCCCATAATGCTAAGTAATTCATGTATTTATCTCTAAACATGATGGCATCAAATATTGTATTGATTAATTTTGTTGAATCTTTGATTGAGTATGTAGATGGTGGATTAGTACCTTGAAATTCTTTAGATATATATTACATGGTTGTATGTTTTATGATTCTATCTTACTCAGCATGTTGTATTCTATATATGCCTATATACTGATGTAGATAACTCAAATCTAGCTTGATTTTTTTTTTGTATATTCTTAAAATTGGAAATAGGGCTCTTTATTTTTTTAATATAGCAAAAAAATTAAAATAAAAGTTATTTCCAATGCAAATCATGGTCTTCAATCATAGAATATCACCTATACAGAATCCTACATTGAATACCAAATCATGTGACATAAATGTGCAATGTTCACTTTGGGCTCTCATTTCATGTATAATTTAAATTTGTTAGCCTAGGTTGGTAGGGGGACTTTAAAATATTATAAGTAATTTTTTTCTTATATTGGCTAATTATGATGAGACTTAGAAATATTGCCAGTAATAAAGTGTTTTAGGGTGTACATAAAAAAATGATTTTGGGCCTATGATTATTGACTAATTTTTTCAAGGAATTTTTTTTAGACAAAACACCCACAACAATTTATTTTAAGGATCCATCTAGCCAAAATTCCTAAGGAAATTCTTTTGAAGGGCTATTTTGAAGGTCTAAAAGGCACTTTAAATTTCCCTGAAGGGTAATTTTGATCTGAAGGGTCCACTTCATAGTGTATTTTTTCCATGACAAAAGTCTCGAAGGTTCTACTTCATGATTGTTGAAGGGCACTTTGGAATTTCCCAAAGGGTACTTCCGTATGGCTAAGGGGCATTTCCAAAAGTTCTAAAGGGTATACTTATCTTGGATAAATTGTTTGAAGGAATTAGGTAAGGAGAAAAGGGTCCAAGACAAAAGTCTTGAAGGGTATGTCCATGTTAAAAAGGGGTCCATACAAAAAGGATGAAGTGAACTTTTATAGGACAAAAAGGTCAAAATAAAAACTCAAAGGATAAGTCCCATAGGGTAAGGGGTTTGGAAAAAAAGTTCTGAAGGGTCTATCACATGAAACCCAAAAGGTATGTGCCCTAAAAGAAGTGGTTGAAAAGGGGGTAAATGGTTAATTTGAGAAACACTAAAGGTCTATTTTGGAGGGTTCCAAAGGGTAGGTATAAAGGACTTGAATGGTCTAATTTGAGACAAGAGATTACCCAAAGGGTCTACTTCACAAAGGTTGAAGGTCATTTTTAGACTTCCCAAAGGGTACTTTTATATGTCTAAGGAGCACTTCTAAAAGTTTCAAAGGATAATTTTGTATATGGTCAAAGGGATAATCCATCGAGGAATCTATTTTAGAGAGTGTGTATGTGATCCAAAATTCCATAAGGCAAAGAGTCTGTAGGTTGAATTCCTTTGAGATAATTATTTTGGAATAATGTTTGCAATAATTTCTCTAAAAAAATAAGGTTTATTTAATAATAAGCCCAAAATAAAATATGGCTGAAAATTCTTGAAACATAACATCTACAAAGATAATTTTCATGAGGGTCAAAAACATTATCTTGAAGACTATAAACCTAAAGAATTCATCTATAATACACAAGTCAGGCTCATAAACATAATGCCAATATCATCCTTTCAAAAAGTGAAATGCACTAGATTTTCCAAATTTTTCATAAACATATGAAAAGTACTCCATATTAAGATCATGTTTCGAAAAAAAAAAGTGTGTCCCTATTTCCTTGTATGGAAAAGGCGGAAGTTGGGTACAACACATGGTGACTTTAATTTCACATTACATGTTGTTTATTATGTCATTATCTTTTCTTATGGATTTATTTTTCATCATTGCATAATTTTATTTTTGACTTCATTTCTTATGACTCCTTTTTTATTTTTTCATGATTATTTTCTATCTTACCTCTATACATACAAATAAATGTTATTGTGACTTGGTTATATAAACCTTGTTCCTTTTAGTCATTCTTTATTTACCATGTGATGGATTAGAAAATAATTCATCTCATTAAAATATCCTTCCCAATCCACTTTGGATCTCCATTTATTCCCCTTTATTCCCTTTCACAATCTAAGCATACACATGGTTGAAACTTGTGATAACATGTTGGTTCATAGTTAAGCTGAAGTGTTCTAATCAATATTGTCTTTGGATACTAAGCTTACTTTAGATAAAGCCTAAAACTCATTCATGTGTATCACTCTATCTCTCATGACTCGTAATTCTAATTCCATGTGGAGGACAAATCATAAAATCCATAAACCATTCAAAATCTAAATCATTTAATGAAAAGGCAATGATCTAAAATGCAACATTTAAAAATTATCGAAAGTCAAATTATGTTAAAAGATGTGACTCTGAACACATTTCCTTTTTATAATTTAATATCAAACTTCATAGTTAACCTCATGATAAATTTTAGGTCTATTGGGGTGATGTAGACCAATATATTGTAAATGGATACTAAAAAATCTTTTAGTGCTACCTACTTTCTAATGAAAGTACCTAATCTTCATAGTAGATCAATGGTTATTTAAGGGGTCATGAGGAATGGGGAACACATTATGGGATGGTAGGTCCATTTTAATTTTTTTCCAAAATAACCCACATTATTTTATCTTATTAAGACACTTATTTTCCTGCACAACTTTGTGTGTATAGTGAACAAGCATCCTATGTATACTGATGGTCACTAATCACTTAGTCTCTTCTCATGTCCTTAGTGTGCCTCATGTCTCCTAAGGTCTTATCATAATATTCTTAACTTATTCTTATTACATTCCATTTTTCACTCCCTATGAATTTAACCTTGATAAATATTTTTTTGTTCACTGATCACTCCCCTAAGGATTCCATTTATGATTTGCATTGTAAGACCATGGATAAGACCTGGCCTTCCTAAAAAATTACCAAAATTTTCACACTACCACTCCAAACATCCCCTATTAAAATATTTTAAAATTATTTCCACCCCATTGGTGTTTCCTTTGTTATTTTCATTGTAATACCATGGATATGACCTATCCTTCATCACAATATTTTCCAATATCCAAGTCACAACAAAATTACATGTGTCAAATATGAGATAAGCTGATTTATTATGAGTTACACATCATTGACATGCTTCCCATGTTCAATTAGTATTTTTTATGATTAATTAATTAATATTTCACTTTTACCTTCTTATTTTCTAATTTCATGTAAGAATCCAGCTACTTTTCTTAAGTTTTTCATACTTCCCATCTTGAATTAGTGATTAATTTAGGACCATTTTTGCTAGTTTTTATCTCTTTTATACCTCCCAATGCGATATAGTATGATTGATTGAATTAATTGATTTGTTTTTATAGCAATGTTTTTATCATGGTATTTCCACTTTATTACATTATTTTTATACTTCTCAATGTGATTTAGTGTGATTTTACTTGTTTTAATTTGGTGCTGATCTTTTTCATGGTTTGAAAACAAACTTTTTGCCCTCTTGGTTACCACTCATTTTTTGTTGATACTTAGTCATATTTTGATATTACACTTTTTACAATGTAAAATAGTATGTAGTACATTTTTTTTATTAATTATACTTTACAGGTCCTTTTTCACATGTTTCTTTTTAACCATGCATCTATCATACATAATGCTAGAAAAGAAAATACAACACATATATTTACTATAACATATACACCAAAAAAAATACATGTGATAGAAATAAATATATCCATACATCCAAAAACACAACCATAATATAAACACTTAAGATAAACATCCAATATTCAACATAGAGAATCTCTATTTATATATCATGTGTTTTTTATACAAAGTACAAAAATACATTATTCCAGTTCTCAAGATGGGCTCTATCATGTCTATGTTGTGTCCTAGCCATGTTTTTCATAGATTCCTTAGGTAATCCAATATAGATAGTAAATTATAAATAGGATGTCTAAGATCTCAATCCTAATACCTATTCTTATAGGTTGGTCATCTGGGCCTATACTTATCCTAGCTAAATAGTTGTATCCAAATGTATAGCTTTTTCTTGAGTCAAGACCTATTATGCCTATTCCTCTCCTACTCCAACCAATATTGATGGATGTATCCCATCTCTGCATGCTTATAACTACCTTGTGTCCTCTCCTGCTAGTATGAACCAAATTGATTGAGTTGTAGTAGATGGTACCATAGGATCATCTAATGTGATAGAGTTGTATGGTGCCAACACCTCATTTATAATATCATAGAGCGTTCCCCTCAATAGGGATCCCCATATAGTCTCCTCCTCATCCATAAGATCTAAAAAATTCAAACTAGATAGATATTAGATCATTATTATATCTCAAAATCTACCAATCTAAAATCACTCAAATCCTATACAACTAGTATTTTATGTCAAATATTTAAAATTACAACCATTTATTACCTATCCTAATGTCACCAATCACTATCTCTCCATCTTTGCTCTCTAGGATATCACTAGGTTTCTTAGAGCTTTATTTTTCTCAGAATAGCAAACAATAACAAATGAATTCTTTTTCACCCTATTTAAAATTACTATTCATAATTATTTATCCTTCAAATATTTACCATCAGAATCCTTCTTTTGATTATATCTTTATTTTTAATAATTAATTTTTCAAACCATAAAAAATTCTTCAATCTTGATGTCATAGAGTATCTTTCTACTATTATATGCCTATATTGCAAAATTTTCAATTTTTTGCTCTTTTTTGCACCAATCTCTATAGGTGTGCCTAATTTTCTTCACATTGGATGCCTTAATATATCTTGCATCTCATTATTTATATAAATTATTAAGATATTTATAGGTATACATTTTTCAATTCTATCCTTTAATTTATTTTATTTGCTCCTTACTACATTTTACTTAACATCAACATTATGTGTTGTCATGTTTTATTCCTGAAGCCCGATCACATGTTACACTTACATGAAATGTGATGAGTTTCAAGTGGGACATATGTATACACATAATATTTTTGAAATTTTATCAATTATTGATGCTTTCTATCTTATAGGAATCCATCAAGTCTTAATCTCTCTAAGTGTATACCTTAAGGGGTGCACCAAGAAGGGGGTGGGTAGACCATTCATGATTTGTAGGATTATTGTCCATTTTTACACTTTATATCTACACACTTGTATCCTAAAAAACATTCCCCTAAGATTGTTCTTATCTCTTTCAAAATCCTCCAATATTTTACCACCTTTAGTACCACTTTTCCTAACCTAAAACCACTTTTAATAGTTTATATGACTAGGTAAATTAGGTTGACCTTGTACTCTTTTTAGCAAAACTTATTTAGGTTCTAGGTCAGATCTTAGATGACCTATCCTATGACCTAGTGTGTTTTTGTCAATAATGACACTAAGTTGACTAGGTCACCCCTATCAACTCAAACTTTTGGAAGGTTTTAGGGTTAAATCCACCTATATATACAAAATTATTTTTCCATTATTTATAGAAAAGAAGTTTGAGCTATTGTTCATTTTATTATACACCATTATACTTGGGTAGTAAGATTAGGGTTTCATACTTTCTTTGGAAATATGGATATTATTTTGTGGAGATGTCTTTTGGAACAATTATTGGTTGTTTATCCTAGAGCTGATTTATAATTATGATATTACATACCACAACAACCTCTTACAAAGCACCTTGGCCAAGGGAAATATTG
Source organism: Torreya grandis (assembly GCA_037957365.1). Classification (NCBI taxonomy): domain Eukaryota; kingdom Viridiplantae; phylum Streptophyta; class Pinopsida; order Cupressales; family Taxaceae; genus Torreya; species Torreya grandis. The sequence goes on from JARHVA010003285.1 coordinate 581,173, forward strand.
AGGCCCAATGGGTACATTTTTATAAATAAGTATTCATAACTTTGTTCCTAATTTGTAAGAGTAGATAGATATGAATTTTCACTTCTCTTCCATGCATTAGTACTCCATATACATTGATGTGAGTATGTGTATTCTATGCATATTTAATTTTATTTTTTATTACCCCCACTTTGTGACACAAGATTTAATGAGCACTAGATTATATTTTCTTTACTTGTTATTAGCATACTGAATATGAAAACATAGGACTTAAATAGGGTTATTGCATACTTTTTCTTGACTGGAGGCTTTGGAACCCTCCATAGTGATATTATTATGATAAGAGATCCCATAATTGGGTCTAGTGGATCCATATTGGTTATGACCTTAATTATATAATATATCCCCAATCGGAAGTGTAAGTAAGATCTATGTTCTTTGATATAGGATCGATTTGTAGATCTTATGCATTTTTGATTACATACACTTACCATGTATTTCACCTAATTCATTATACATTATCATAGCCTTCATAGTTAGATCAGTCACTACAAAAAATAAATTGATATGTAGAATATAGTGTATAAACGTTTTAATTACCTTGATCAAAGCAATGTATTATTTTTAAATCATTGAATACCTAAGTTTAATGTTTCTTAAATGGGAAATCATAAGGGACATATGCCTCTCATCTCCCTCTTATTTATTCCACACTAAAATAGTTACATTTGAAAGTTTTGAAGTAAAAGAGTAGATATAAAAGGGTTGTGTGTACTTTGGACTGATGAGTACTATCATGTTTACAACTGTAGCCTTGATTTAATCAAAAGTTTACTATGCCTCAACTATATAATTTATCTTTGTGTCCTTATTTAACATGTTATTGAGTCACCTAACTACCTCTACAAAGGATGAAATAAACTTTCTCATAAATTTCATTTTGCCAAATAAATATTTAAACCCATTCCCACAGATTGGAAATAGGATATTCCAAATCGCCTCTACTCTATCTAGGTTAATAGATATTCATTTTGTAAAAATAATATGGCCTAAAATATTTCCCTTAATCATCCCAAAGATACATTTCTTATGATTCAAGGGAATCACATGGTCTCTGCACCTTTGTAATACCATCCTAACATAATTGGTGTGGTCTCCTCTATTATTTAAAAAGATAGCTAGATTGTCCTTGTATATGACTATGACTTTTTTGATTATATATTTAAATTAAATTCCTATGGATATTTAGAATGTGGCACCCGCATTGATTTGGCTAAATGGAATCCTTTATATGTGGTTATTCTCCAATTCATTATGAATGTCGTCTTGATTTGATCTTCATAGTTGACCACTATATGTTTATAACATATATACCCATTAAGGAATAACATCATTTGTGAACCATTGACTATCTACATAACTTCATCTAGTGAAGGTAATGGATAATTATAATTTTACGAGGCCTTGTCCAGGTTATAAAATTCAACACAAAGGTGCATCTCTCCATTTTTATTTCTAATTAGGAGCAAATTGGACACCCAAGAGTGTCTTACATGAAATATAATCCTTGTTGAGAATAATGTATGTACTTATTTGAGGGTTAATGACTCTAGAAATGGATTAATATGCATTTATATTTATTAAAATGGGTTGAACTAACTCCATGAAATAACATATTTTAAGTATTTAATGTCTTGTTAAATCATTTATTTTTCCTTTTGAGTGCACATCATGCCTAAAAGCACATTTTTAAATCATTGTCTTTACATAAATTACAATGGTCATGAAGCATACCTTTTATTTGGGTTTATATTTCATATCATCCTTCATAAACCATATAAAGCATACACTCTAATGAGTCATTCAATTCAATATGCTATTGGTTTTAAAGTTTAAAATCCACTCTTGATCTAAGTTACACTCTTCTCAGTTATCTTCATCTATAATCTAGTTTGTAAACACCTAAGTGTTGGTAATGAAGTTAAGAATGTGTTGATCATCATTAAACACCTAGAAGTTCCTAATGTTTTAAATAATTGAGGGAGTGGATACCAATTACATTAAGAATCTCTTTATTTTAGAGATAAAAACAAGATCTAAGGTACTTGTCATTAGTGGAAAAGCATTTGTAGTGTAACTATTTTTGAGGCAATATCTATATATTAAATGCATCAAAGTACTCTATCATGTTCCATAATCAACTATCATACCTATATAAACACTTATAATTAAAATCATATTGGATTTTTAATTTCTTGAAAACCAATTCTAAGACACCAAACACCTTGATATTATTTTTTTTCTTAGATCAAATTAGAGGTCATGAACTAGAGCTTCATATTGAGCCATATTATTTGTGTAAGTAAATTATAGATAGAAAGCTGTTAAATAGAAGTTACATCTTGGGTTAATGAGTTAAATCCTATCATGACACCCATTCCTTGATTTAAATCCATCTAATTTAAGGGTCCATAGATGGATTTAAGCTAAGGATTGGGCTCTATAACATAGGTGATGCCACAATGTTTACTCCTTGGTTCACTTCCTCATCTTTTATTAAGCAGACAATTTATTTATCATATAAAAGATACCCTTTGGCTTGATTTTTAGTGGGGGATATAGGAATATAAGTTTACAAAATGGTCACTTCATCATTAAAAAATATGAAAGCTCCACATAATGGCTTAGATATACCTACCATACTTCTTCATTTACTAAGACAAGACTCTACAATGAAATTATTTTGGGAGCATTGAGAAAATCATACTCATCTAATTGATTTAGCTCATATAATTATGATTTTTACATTACACAATTAAAAAATTAATATATAAGATTTCATGAGATTCTTCTTCCTTTTAAAATGTATACACCTCAAGTTCTAACTCTCCATACATAATTTCATTGGTCCTATTATATTCTATAATCATGTGATTCATCTTGGGTTCTCTCTCAATTATGATATGATTTAGAATACCTCTTCATGGGAGCCACATATGTGAGAATTAAATTTACACGTATCCATTAAGAATCCTAGACCAATCTCTACTCAGAAGCATGTCATATATATCTATTATATCCACCACTTAGATGCCAATAAACTATTGAATTCTTGGATCCGAAGATAGATGCATATGTATGTGGTTAAAATCACCCACACTTTCACCTCTATCTTATCTAGTTGGAAAAAAATTATATTTGGTTTCACCAGAGTAAGGTCTAATTATTGAAAAATTTCAATGGCAAAACATTAACTGAAACACCTGAACCCACAAGATAATTATGTAAGTTTTTACCAAAAATATGTGTTATAAGCAGAAAAGGTGGAGTTCTAATTTTTTATTTATAAATTTAAAAATGTGAATCAATGGTATTAGCATGTTCCTTCCCTTAGGAGGAGATATTTATTTTAATAAAAAATAGTTTGTAAAAATCTAAAGTAATTCATACACATTTATATTTTCCTTTAATTTTTTAATCCTCTACAATATTATTATTGACCAAATTTGACTCCAAGTCAAACTGGTCACCCCCATATAAATTCAAACATGTCATGATCTTATGATATGTTCATGTAATTCTTATATGGTCCTTATAAGTATTCATATAAAAAATTTAGCATTATTTAAGGTTAGTTTGGATAAGTTAAAGTAAAGTCATGTTTTAATCATATTATGGTATACGCATGTCATGGAGAGATAAATTTTCAAATTGTGTTATAGGTGATTAGGGTTTTATTAGAGTCATTTTATGTCCTAAATATCTTATCATAACATTTAATTATGTTTTGAAATGTTTAAGGTTCACTTGTAGTATTGGAGGTGGTAAATATGCATAAAATGTGATTTTGGATAACATTTATGTATGATAAAACCCCAAAGAGATATAAAAGTAAAATACACCTTAAAAATTATTAGAGTAGTTACATAACTAATAAACTTTTCATCATGTCAATTAATGATCATAATATTACATTTCAATGCCATCTTGAGGAGTTAAAGATGTTATATAGACTTGTTGAAGTCATGTGCAAGTGAAAAAAGCATCTGAGTGTCCTTTCATATTCTAAAAGTTAGGAAAAATATTTGGAATAATTTTAGAGCTCCACAATTTCAAAAATATATTTCTCTCTCCATTTATACCATTCACAAACTAGTGAAGGCCAAATACAATCAGATGGTATGGGCCATTCAACTAAATTTGGGGGATAATATTTTGAAAAAAAATTGGAAACACTATAGGATTAAAATTTGTGGAATTGGTCTTTAGATTTGTGCCCTTATCTTTGTGAATAATTGCTAAGAATCCAAACTACTTTTTGAGAGATTAAAACCCCATAAACTAAGTTTGGTGTAAATCTAGTGCAAGTATATATGAGTTGGCTACATGAAACTATTTTAAATGGGTTATCATATTTATTTATATGACTCAAACATATTAATTCATCATGGTAGCATGTGTGGATGGTCATTTCATAATCAAAGTCTTTCTTATGCATTATCTACATATGATTATCATTTATTTTGTATTTATGGGTTATTCATATGGTTTGATGAATTTGAGTTAATATTTATTTTCCTATACTCTCTTATAAATATATAAATTTACTTTTTATTAGTCAATTTTTTGGTATAAGTTTCAAATGTCCACTTCTTTCCATGCACCTTGTGGACTGTGTATGTATAGTTGTATAGTAGGGTGTTTTCATAGTTTTATTATACTTTTATGTGATGCTTGAGGGTTGTATTGTCCTAATAATATGTTGGTTAAATGATAATCAGTAACATTTAAACTTCCGTAGTCATGTCTTGCATTTTTCAAATGCTTCTACATAGGTTGCAAACCTACAAGTATTCAGACTTGTATGTCTACAAATTCAATGGAAGTTCATGTTGTTAGTACTCAAGGAAAGTTTTTTGGCCATTAAAAACTTATGTTGTCTTAAAATTAGGAGATAATAAACAAATAAGGATATCCAAGAACTTAGAGTCAAAAAATTAACAACCAAGCTAATAATCCTAAAAGATGCATCCTATAAGACTATGTGAACAATATTGGTAGAAAATAAAAGTTTGAAAATGAATTAAAAAGGATAATAGACTTTAAGGAATCAAGTATGATCTATTTATAAATGTTTAGAATTAATATATCATGGTGGATTTGAATAAGGATAATATAAGACCATACAAAGTCAAACTCAGACCTCAGGCAATCACCTACAACCATCCATTGAAAAGACTATCTTGGATAGTGATGTTGATGAAAAACTAATTTTTAAAGGTATTAGGGAATGTATTAAACCATAATATCAGGTAAAAATTTTAATGGATTAAATTATTGTTAATAAATATCCTAGACCCACTAATGTACCAATATTGCTCCTAATAAGGCCTATAGTCAACCAATTGAGGAAATAGTGCTTTGTAATAGTAAGTTTGATTGAAGATTGGAATATTTATGGAATTGATAAGCCAAAGACATAAAAATTAAACTTGATAAATCATTTGGTAATTCATGTAGTTATGATATAAGGGTAATAAGTCTCAAATATAATCAAACTATCCAAATATACACCTATAGCCACCTATTGAAGGATTGGTCTTGAAAAGGTGGATACTGTTGAAAGTATTGAGGTTTTAAGAGGTCTTGAGTGAGGTATTAATATATATAAATAAAATTACTATATTTTTAAGGGTTAATTATTTAAATATGGACTCATAGAACACTAAGTTATAGACCAAACTCAAGGGGGTAGACACAGGTAGATGCATAGCCCTTTAGGTCTATTTGGATAACTATAGGAATCTTAAAACCTAAGATACTAGTTTTTGTATGATTTAAAGGATTTAAGGGAGTTATTAGGTAATAAATTAACCAAGATAAATTATATATAATATTTTGATTATAATAATATACTAAATAGGGGTCATAAAGTCATACTACATACACACAGTCAGGGTAAGGCCAAGTTTGCTTGCCTAAGCTAATGAAGTTGATTATTTGGAATGTTTGAAATAATTTGAGGAGATAATTATATGTGTATGGAAGGAGAGTCTCATGGTAATGAATTTTAACCTCATATCAGATCTCTATACTCACCTAAATATAGTTCAAATTGAAAACTCTACCTTCTCAGTCCAATGCATGAAACAAGTCTGCCTAGTCATGGAAAACTTTTGCTATTTAGAAGGTTAAAAGGACTATATGATGATTTAGAGAGGAAGGTAATTGAAAATTATTTTAGGGTAATTAAAATTATTTCATGAAAACCTTATACTCTATCAAAAAGGAAATAAACATAGTCATTACCTTATTTTAAACACTACATAGTCTTAAATGCACACATGGGCCTATAAGGCAATCAGGCCATGAGAGGTGGAGAAGTCTATTAGAGTAAATGAGGACTTGGAGATATAAATATATGATGAATATTATTTAAAATTTAAAATTTTCATGTTGAACATAGATCTCCTAATAGTGAGAAAACATGCACCTATAGTCAACTAAGGTATGACAATCAACTTGGTTTAATAACCTTAGGCATAGGCTAGTGTCATATGAAAATAATTTGATGATGAAAGGTGAAAATATAGAAATTGGAAGAGATAAATTGAGATGTTTAATACCTCATGAATTTTATTGGATCTCAAACCAACTTTACGAGGCCTCTCACTAACCGAAGTTGCTCTCAGACCCCAAAGAATGCTCACTGCCAACCTAAGAGGCTAGTTTCTCTTGCTTAGTATGAAACATAGGTAATAAATAGAAATTTTGGATCCTAGATTAATTTAAATACCATATTATAATTTTATTTTGTGTAGTTTTTTGGTGGTTTCATTCCCTAAACTTTATGAACCATCCTTAATAAATCAAGTTACTTTCAGTCTGCATAAGAAACCTATAAGGACCCATTGAAAGATAAATCCACTTCCATGCCTCTAAATGGAATATAAAAACTTTAATATTACATATAAAATGTCCAAGACTACCTAATAAGCATCCTATTCCATTGGTTGGTATAGGATTTTATGAAACTATATGAAATAGGCCTAAAAAGACTATTTTTTGCTATTTTGTAGGTTTGTACAAGTTGTTAGATATTTAAATTTGTCATCGAATATTTGGATAATGATTTCTAAGTCACAGAATAGTTTTTGGTTTGGAATGTGTGGGAATATTGTATATCCATTTTTTAGTCTCTTAGTAAGAATACCCAATTTAAGCCTAGTTAGGAGAGATAGAAGGTACAAAATGGATATCTCCATTCACTATAAAAACATGAAATTGAACCTAGATTTATAAGGCCTTAATGGGTACTATAATAGTTCCTAATATTATCAAAATAATCCATAAAAATCTATAAAAAATTATTTTTTTATGATTTTAGGGCTATAAACAAGAAGACCAATTTGGGGCTTTTAGTATAATACAAATTATTGGGGATAGTTTAAGGCCTAAAGATGGATTATTTTAGGTAAAATATGATTTTAATAGGCCATCCATGAATTTTGGATAAGATAAAGAATACAAATATAAGTTTTGAAACTTGTGTGTAAAATAGGCCTAAGGAGATGAAGAGTCCTCTAGACACCTTGAAAGTGAAAGAGGTGATGTGTCAAAGAGAAACCAATGGGGTTAGTTAAGAGGTGCCAAGAATAGAGAAAAGATATAGGAGAAACTTATATGACCATCAATAATGCCACTTATCCTTAAACATGTGAAGATAAAGGGAAGTTTTAAGAAGCTATTTAAGGTGTTAAGAAAACATTTCAACTCCCACACTAGTTGGAGGTTAAAGCATCTCCATACGAGATATGCATGGCATCCTAGACCTATAGAGTTAGTTCCAAAATCATCTCTTATTTATAACTCACATGAAACTTTTCTACTCTCTCTCTCTCTCTCTCTCTCTCTCTCTCTCTCTCTCTCTCTCTCTCTCTCTCTCTCTCTCTCTCTCTCTCTCTCTCTCTCTCTCTCTCTCTCTCTCACACACACACACACACACACACACATACACACACACACACACACACACACACACACACTTCTTCTCTTCTCTCACACTTGTGCTATGTATTAATCCTTAATTGGATAAGTTTTTATCTTTCACATGAGTATGGAAAATCCCTACTCATTTTAAACATTTGATAATTAAAGAATATTTTTATTTACCTTCTCCATGACCTGTTTCAATGTGTATGTTAGGCTAGTTGATCTTGTTAAGTGATATATTCTCTTCCTTAGCATGTTGTCCTTATTTTCATTTATATTCAACTTTAAAATTCTTTTGTAGGTTTCTTGAAGTGTTTTAATCATGTTTTTATTGATTTTATTGAGTTATGTTTCCACTAGGGTCATGTTATAACCTTGTGTTTAGTCCTCCTAGCTTAATCTTGATTTTAAAACCTCCATGAGAAATAAAAATGCAATAGATATATTTAGATTAGTGTTATGTGTAGATTATGATTTTATTTAAAGTGTAATTAAAATTGGTTATTAGTGGTTAGGTTATAGTTTGTGCATCACCTCATTAGGATAGGTTTTATTTATGTTGTATATCTCCCTTTTCATCCAAATGAGCTAGTAGTATAGGTTATGAGTAATTAATACAAATCTAGGGAGCCAACCCTTCAATTTAGAGGTTTACCCCTACTATAGAAAATGAATAGGAATAGGGGTAATCCCATGTTCCAATTAATCTATATAAGGATTGAACTATATCTCCAAGGTTAAAAAATTGAGTGGCAATGGTCCTAACATGTTTAGTGGGATTAAGGTCCAAAAGAGTGGAAGAATTCTTGGTGTGCTCTTATAACTATCAACCTTTGGAGGCATTTAAAACACACCAATGGAAATTCCAAATGCAATTATCTAGTTTTATTATCCCAAGAACTTATTATGAAAATAATTTTTTAATATATTATGTTTTCATTTTACTAATTATGTTGTAATGGTTAGATATGATGAGATCTTCTATTTTACAATTCCCTATCAGCCTTATCATGACCTGAAATACATGTCTCAACAACCCTATCAAGATTTTTATCATCCCTATGATTCATGGTAGTCTTATGGTGATCCCAATCCCCCTTTATATGACCATGATGTCATTGATCATCCCTATCAATAAGCATATGAGGAAGGATATCAAGAAGTGCCTTCCTATCAGTCTTAGTATGACTCTTATCATCCCTATGATCCATATAAACCTCAACATGATTCCTATCATCCATGTCAAGATTAATCAAATGATTCCATTGATTGGTAAGCAATATATAGGGTTTTAAAATCTTCAATTAGGAAATCTAATCAACATGTTTAAGCTCACCCAAAAACCTACTATTCCCCTCCTCTTAATTTAATTCCACCTAAATCCAAATCCTTTTTGGTACTCATGCCATATATTCTGAACTCAAGAAAAGTGATGAGAAAATGGGATAAGTAAATTGATATGATCCCTATTCATCTCATAGAGAATTTGAATAAGTCAATTTAATTATTCATGGATAAGTGGAGGTTAGTTGAAGAGGAATCCAACTATGTCATCAATGATGATTTAGATGAAATTAGATCATATATCCAATGGTTGATAGATAGATTAGAAAGGTATAAAAACCAAAAGGTTGAAGAATAAATTTTAGATGTTGAAGATCCTCAAAAAGGCTATGAGCAAAGTGAAATTATTTTTGAAGAATATAATTCTTACATTGCCCAAGCTAACTTGTCATCTCCCCAAGAGTTTATTAAAGAAACCTACATCCTCAATCCCATTCATGAACCATACACTACACCTCATACTCCCTCTCAAACCCATGAACCTATTTATCACCCTCCCACCACATCCCTTCATGAAGAAGAACCCATACTATGGGAGATAAGTGAATAAGATCAAACTAAAGTTATGGTTGATCAAGAAGATGAATCAACTATTTATGATGAAGAGTTCACTATAGGTACTCCCCTTGGTGAAGATAAGCATAAATCAATATTCTTGAATGAATAAATAGAAGATCTTGATGAGGTTATAGCTAATCATAGAGAGGTTGATAAAGATATGGAAGGTAAGGTGTTTGAGAAGTAAATCACATTAGCTAAGTTGGTTGAGATTCATGATCATGATCAAGAGCTTGAATCTAAAAAATAATAAAAGATGGAGCTATGAAGAACTACATAGATCAAGATGACTTATGACAAAAATTCAAGGACATATGTGATGAGTTTGAAGCTCTTGAATATCCTAAACCTATTGTTGGTCATTTTGTATAGATTATTTAAGTTTCCTTACATCTTAATTGTGTGCTTCAAAGATAAGATCATATGTCATCAAAGCTAGTTGAATTTACCTCAGGATAGGTATCATCTAACTATTCTTAACCCACTGACCCCCCCATTGGACCTAGAGTCAAGTTATCTACATATCCAACTAAACTCACTAAAATTAATAAGCTAACCCTTCACCCAACCCATTTTAAAATCATCTTGACCCATTTTCCTTTGAACACTTAACTGTCAATGGTTAGCTTAACTATTGATAGTTAGGTTGATCATCAACTATCAGGTCTTCCTTGTTTTATACAAATAATAGCTATGTATACTAGCATGGTACAGTTTAATATATCCACTTTTCCCATTTCTAATAAACTCCCAAACATCAAAATCAACAAGCCAACCTAATAGGGAACATTATATCCTCCATATGTCTTTACCTATAAAAGGAGGGGAGTGGGAAGTGAGATGGATCATCATAAGAATTCTCCCACATAGGTATTGAAGCTTCCCATCTAGTCTTATTCTACCAATTCATAAATAGCAACAAAGATCCAAACCTTTGCTAAAATTTCTCTCAAGGAAAAGTACCATTACACTACCAAAATTGCTTTAGCCATCAACCATTAGCCATATAACAAGTAATAGGTATAGTTTATACTTTAGTTTTATTATTTTAGTTTTTAACATCTCTCCCCCATTAGACATTCTCTTCATCTTGATTTCTAACTCCCAAACCCTTAATAGACCCTTACCTAATCACTAATCTAGTCTATAACTCCTATTTTTAACACCTCCAAAATTCCACAAGCAGTCACCAATAATTAACACAACCACTGATGATCACCCACAACCATCAATGGTTACCCAACCACTAATGGTCATCTTAACCACCAATGATCACCCTGACTACTGATGGTCACTATGGTAGGAAATAACAAAAAGTTATTTTCAACCCCTTTCCCCTAATGAAATCTAACTTTCTATGTCCCTGCTAGTTCATAGACCACTACCTAATTTTTTGAACCTGACCTAATCTATTTTAGCACTAGTATTGACCCACTATTGCTATATTTAGTTATTATCTCTAACAAAAATTCATTTTCTTCTTGTATTTAATTGTAGTTAATTTCTATTATGTGATGAAAATACTTTCATTTCATCTCTTTCAACTTAATTGTTATCAAAGAGTGGATTGATAGCCTCCTATAAGCTCACACTTCTTGGATCTATCTCACACTAGGTATTCCACCTAATTATCTTTCTAACAACCCCTTTTTTTAGAGATTTCTTATCTATAGGTCATCCTTTCAAGATAAAGAATATCTCTCCACACTAATATAGATCATGCATGCATAACAACCCGTTTCTTCTTCCACACCATTATTACTAGTTTCTTATCTTCTTCCTAAATTAAGAAATGAGAAAAAAAAAAGATAAACATGTTGGAATGCTCAGTGGGACCCTATCATCATCTAGGTGCCCCTTTCTTCCTTTATTCTATGCTCATAAAATGAAATTTGAAATTTATTTTGGGCTTAAAATAAAACTTGCATACATTGATTTATTTCTTGTTTTAGTTCATCTAGTTAAATTAAAAACAAAGTAACTAATTTTAGTTTTACTATTCTTATCACATAGTTTGCCAAACCACATAATCAATTAAAACATCAAAACAAAATCGATATAAGGCCTAACTATGATTTCATCACCTAGCGGTAACCTTACCCTTTCCTGACAATCCTACTTAAAGGTCATTACTAAGGGGAGAATCAACTCATCTCTCTAGTTGAGTATGAACTCTAAAATTTAATATATATTGGCTAAGCACCTGACACCATTATTATTTTAGTGTGTGAAGTGAGGGGGTAGGCCTTATTATCAATACAAGAATTGAATTTCAATATATATTCTTTTTGAGATCTTTTAACACCCTAAACCAACCTTAGACATCTTTTCTAGTACCTGATCTCCAAACCAAATTTCCTTTTCACACTTTCTAAGGCATAAGACAAAAGAAATATAATAATAATCCTATGTTTTAAACACACTTTAGTGTATGTTTTGATTGCCTTGATATTATTTTCCTTCTACTTTATTTGTGTTTGAGTTGTGAGATTCTCATCATTTCTTTTATATTCCTCACATGGTATTTACTAGACAATAGTTCAAGAATCAAACCAGCCAAGAACTACTTTTCTCTTCTTCTTCCTCCATGGAGTATAATTTTGATGTTGATATTTCTCCTCATTTTTCTCCCCCTCCTACCATGCCTCAAATAGTTGTCAAAGGTGATGCATATATCTCTACCTTCCTTGATAATAACCCCATAGCCCTTCAAAATTACATCAACAACTTATCCACCATACCCATATTACATTGGTTCCTCTTATAGATCCACCTTATGGTATGCCTCCTCTTCTTATGTTTGGTTCTATGTCTACCCAACCTATGAACACCCAAGCATCTTTTTCCACTAATATCCCATCCACTACCACCGCCCAAACTCAATCCAACATCCCAACCAATAGACAAAAACTCCCTACACCAACCAACACCTCCAACATAAGGGAAACCTCACCACTTTTTACCCATACCTCATCCTCCATGGGGGTATATTCTACCCCTATTTCCACCATTACCCTTATCGCTACCAACCAACCAATTTCCACCCCATTTCAAATTTTGGTACTTTTCATACCTCTTACCCTACCACATATTAGCACAAGAGTTACCACTCAACCCCAACCATCTACCAATCTATCCATACCTCCAAATTAACTCATATCAATCCCTTAAAACATACTCATGACATCCTACCAATATGTTCTTAATCCACGAGGATACGTAACACCTTCTACCCAACCTTTTGTGCCCATTACCCCTTATGTGACATCAACCCAACCTCCATTGGCCACATACTAATATGTGGTATCTTATCAACCTTTTACAACTTATCCATATATTTATACCACCCAACCTTAACCAATATTACCACACAATTATAGAGCTTTCCAACCTCAAACCGATTTGGTCAAAATGTTAATGAACAAAATGACCAACTTGGAATCATATATCTCTAAGCCTCATAACCTTTTATCTTATGATAAAATATAAAATTAACCTATTCACCCATTAATTCATATCCAATATTACCTCCCTAAATGGGAACTACCCAATTTTTCCAAGTTCTAAAGCAAAGAGGACCCCCAACAACACTTAAGAGTACTTCACCATTTTTGCTTTTTGATTACATATGACAATGTTCTTCTCCTTCATACTTTTCCCATGTATCTATCTAGACCAACCTTATATTGGTATAGTGATCTAACCAATCAATCCATATATTCCTATTCCCAACTTGCCCAAATCTTTTTAGATAATTTTTCAATCAATAATACTAAAAATGTCTCTATTATCAACCTCTACTCCATTAGGTAATTTGATGATGAATCAATTGCTGATTTAATAGCTAGATGGAGAGGTCTTATCAACAAGATCTCTTTCTCTTTACCCCAACCTAAATTAATTAAAATTTTCTCTTGGGTTTTTTCCAAACATATTTCCCCTACTCTTCAATCTCAAAATTTCAAGACTTTCAATGAGGCTTTCACCATGGCACACGAATTAGAAATTAGATCCATTGATGAGGCGAAATTGAAACTAAAGAACAACCATTATAGCTTAAGATCTAATGAGCCATCCTCATACAAAACCACCAATCAATCTAACCATACCAACACAAAACCAAAGGCATCCACAAATTTGGTTGTCCTTACAACAACTCCACCACCAACTATCAACCAACCCAACCAAACCAATTCCTCTAACTCTTCCAACCAACAAAACCAAAATCAAAACTGAGTTGCCCCAAAAAAATACACTTTGATAGGGGAGTCTTATGCTTAATTTTTAGATAAATTTCTCAAAGCCAACATAATATAACTTCCTCCCATAAAACCTCCCCAAAATATTGATGCTTTTCACCCTTCACCTGGTTGGTATAATGAGAATAATCTATGTACTTTCCATTGTGTCATTAGACATGATGTTAGTAGATGTAACACTTTTAAAACCATTATCTAAAACATGATTGATAAGGGATAACTTATATTTGATAATCCCAAAATACTCCCAAATCAGTCCCTTGACATTTTTCATTAACCTTTCTCGAATCATGCCCCTTTTACCAACTATAATGATAATAAACTAGAATCATCTCACGTTGGTGAGGTCCATATGATTAATTTCATTATCAATGAACCCATAATTGAGGAAAGAATTACCTAAACTACCTCTTCCTCCATTCCACTCATTAATGTGGTGGAATCACCATCTATTCTTTTGGACACCCAAAAAAAGGAAGCAACCACCCCTCTTTCTTTACTTGATGAGACCATAGACTTACCCACCTCTCTTTTGATAAAAATAAAAAAGAAGGAAACCATTAACTAAACTACCTCTTCCTCCTTTCCACTCATTAAAGTGGTGGAATCACCCTCCATTCCTTTATACACTCAAACAAGGGAAATAACCATCTTTTTTCCTTTACTTGGGGCCATTATATAACCACCCATTCTTTCTTTCAGAACCATCCCAAAAGAAGAGATTAATTTTTATACACCTTCTATCGAGGAAACATCCTCCCAAATCTTGGAACCTTCCATCAAGAATGAAGGTGAAGAAACCATTCATGTACCTCAACCTATCAGCTTAATCTTTGAAACCAATGACCAAGGAATCAAACCCATTTAAACTTCTTTTTATAGATTAGTCCAAAGTCTAGAGTTCACATCTCAACCCAATATAGATAGAGCCACATTTTGGCATCATCTTCAGCTCTCCTATCAAAACAAACATGAACATTCAACCTCAGTTACATCCACCATCAAACCTATTAGTACCTTAATATCTTCATTAAACACTTCTCCTTCTAAAACTATAGGGGAACCGTGCAACCCACCTCTATCTAAAATTGTCATTTCAGTTTACAACTCTCTAACAAAAACCTATCAAGAATATAGGAATACATCCTACACCTAACCTTGCTCAGCCATATTTAAATTTAGACTTAACCCCATCTATTCCACCAAATATAACCCCAACCAAACCAACTAATAAAGTGGAGCCACCCAAACTCCCACCTCAAACCATAGTAATACCACTTCCTTCCCTCTTACCATCTATTTTAGGACCCCATCCTTCTACCATCCCACAATCTCATCCTAATACCAAGAAGGTGAACCTTACTATAACTACCTATTCTTCATCTAGTAAACCTTCTCCTTTTACTTTGCCTACAACTACCTCCACCAAATCATCAAACTCCCCATCATTCGTAACTAACCTATCTACCTCCACCTTCCCACCTATCTCCAAACCTTCACCATCCACCTCTAAATCTTCAACCTCAAAACCAACCATTACCAAACAATCCCAATGAAAACCACCTACCAAAACCATTGCAAAACCTTTAACTTCCATGGTGAATCCTAATCCTAAGAAGGCTCCCACTCCTAAAACCAAAAACCTATCACCTCTAACACCTTTGCTTGAATCTTATTCTACCATTCTATAACAGTTTTTTCAAACCTCTTCCTTAATCCTACCACCTATCAAACCTTTTGACCCTTCACATCATAAACCATCATGGTTCAATGAAAATTTGATCTATCTATACCATAGGACTCTTGGACATGACATGGAGAATTACAAAGCTCTCAAAACACTTGTCCATAGCCTATGAGATGATGATGCTATATTATCAAATGAACTTCCCTTGAACCCATTACCAATCCAACTACTTACCCAAAAATTCCCTATTCCTCCACTCTCATTTTAAAGTGAGGAATAATTGAAGAAGCCATCTAGCCCAACACTTCCCATAATCCACACTATCCATGTGGTTATCCAATCTAGGGCCCAACAAAAGGATAAGAGAAAAGCCAAAGTGTCTATATGATGGACATATGATTCAACCCCTCAAACTTTGAACCAAACATAAGTACCCTCAGCTTTACCTTCACCCTCACCAAAATCAAAAATATTCATTTTGGGTGCCTCTTCCTCTAACCCTTTTGAATCCATCTAGTGAGTATGTTAAAACAACTTCACTAGACACCAATGAATATGAGACTCTATGAACTAATCAACACCTTTCCATATCACCACCAAGCATTGATAGAGGAATAGAGGTTTAATGAGAATATCCTTAGCCTCTTTCATCCTTTGTTACAGCCCTTCAACTTTCTACCTTTATAACATTTTAGGATTCAAAAATACCTTTTATTTATTCAAAAGATCTCGATCTTCCCCTCTTCATAGATACATATATTAATTAAACCCACATCAAAAGGGTAATGAATGATGGAGGAGATAGTATTAAAATTATCTCCTCCCATGCTTATGACCAACATAAAATACCTAATAATATCATGTCAAAAATGGTAGTGGTCATGTACTCCTTTAATGATACTATGGCCACTCCCTTGGGGATAGTCATCCTCTATATCCACTTGGGGCCTCGCATAATAATAAAAATATTTTAAATTGTAGAAGGTGAGTTATAATATAATGTCTTACTTGGATGCCCTTAGATTCATGCTATGATTTATGTCCCATCCACCTTGCACTAATGTGTCAAATTCAAACATGAGGGTCAAGTCATTAACATAAAAGCTAACCCTAGTCTTTTTGCATCTTACAATATGACATATCAACCCAATGACATTTTTATTCCTCCCTCATCCAACTCACCACCAAAAAATAAAAACTCCACCACTATCATTTATGAATCTTTAATTATCTCATCTATACCTTCTCAGATCATCATAGAGGACCCCTTAAAACCCACTTTCTAATGTCTCTCACTAGGGGAGTATCATCTATTAGTCTTACATGATTTCTCTACTCCTCGAGAGTATGGAAAACTTGACCGTGATCCTGATTATGACCCAAACATCAAAACCATCATTATTTTTAGGCTTCTCAACCATCAAACTAACTTAATCTATGGGGGACTTGATCATCCCCTCCTTGCTTCTACCACTACTTCTTTTATCTAACCATTTATCTTTGACTTCTCTTATCTATAAAAATTGGCATTTGCCAAATTATACCTTCACAAGTGTGCCTAGAATGGATTTGGCATCGATTATTATAAACATGGACCTTATGAGTTACTTTCCATCAAAACCTAGAAACCTCGTGACCCATTTGGCTTGGGGTTCATACCACTAGAAGAACCTACCGATTCATGAAAACCCATCACCACAATTAAGGAAAACATCCCATCCTCACCAACCCTATCTCTAAATTTTGAGGATTTTGAAACCATTCCTCCTATATTTTTTTAGTCAATACTAGTAGTTTACACACTCTAACCTATCAAAATGATGGTTGAACTGAAACCCTTCCTCTCATTCATCTTGAAATGGTAGAAAATAATTCTCTTACCATCAACACCATCCAACATCAATAAAATTATTTTATTCTCACCTACCTTGATGTGGGGGATTATTCTATCCACAAATCCCTTCTTTCTAAGAACTAAACCATGTTTATAGAATCCACTATCAATGTCAACTTGGGTACTTAGGATAACCCTCACATTGTCAAGATTGGTCAATTCTTATATTCCATAGAGAAACAATATTACTTTTCCTTCCTTCACAACCAAATCATATAATTTTATTTGTCTTATTAGGATATGCCTAAAATATACCCTTCCATAGCCCTCTAAAACATTGTCAGCCATCATGATGCTAAGCTTATTCAGAATAAGATTCATAAGATGCACCCTTGCATCACCATTCTAGTCAAAGAAGAGCTTTAGTGTCTCTTGTCAATCAACTTCATCCAACCCATTGATTATCTTCAATGGTTTTATAAAATAATTCACATCACCAAACCCATAGGGGGACTTTGCCTCTGTATTTACTTTCATGACCTCAACCTTGCTTTCCCAAAAAATGACTTCCCTTTGCCTAATATTGACCAACTTATTGATCTTATAGCTGGCCATGAGATGTTATCTCTCATGAATTATTTCTTAGGATATAACCAAATATTTATTGATCTCAAGGATCATCATAAAACTTCTTTCATCACCCCATGAGGAAACCTTTACTATAGGGTCATGCCATTTGGTCTAAAGAATGCTAGAGAAACCTACCAACATGCGATGACCTACATCTTCCATGATCTCATCCATAAAATCATAGAGGACTATGTAGATGATATATTTGGGAAATATAAACATTTTAAGGATCATCTCACCATTCTCACCATCATCTTTGACTACCTAATCCATTTCCATGTTTGACTCAACCCCAAAAAATGTGGTTTTGGGGTCTTATCTAGAAAGCTTCTTGGATTTATCATCTCTCTTCAAATAATCAAGGTATACCCCACTAAATTCAAATAAATTTTAGAGATGCTACCTCTAAACCACATTAAACAACTCTTCAGCCTATAGGGGAAGCTCCAAACCATTCATCACTTCATCTCTCAGTTATCAAATAGATGTTAACAATTTCACCATCTTCTCAAGAAAGATACATATTTTAAGTGAAATAAGGACTACTAACTCACATCTAATTCACTCAAAGAGTACCTACTTTCTCTACCCATTATTACTCCACCTAAAGAGGACCACCCATTCTACCTTTATATTTCTACCACTAACCATTATTTAGAGGCAATGCTTGCTCACCATGATGAACAAAAAAATGAGCAAGCTATCTACTACATAAGTTAATTTTTTATAAAGTGTGAGACTTGGTACACCCATTATAATAAAATTTACCTTGACTTAGTCTTTGTGGCTTCTAAAGTTTGTCATTATCTTACCAATAACAAAACTTTTGTTATCACTAACACTGACCCCCTCAACTACATGCACTCTAAACCATACAAAAAGTAGTGTATGGCTAAGTGGCTCATTATTTTAGCTAAGTTTGACCTTTAGTTCCTCTAGAAAAAATAAATTAAATATAAATTTATTTTTGATAAATTGGCCAAAGCTCGTCTACCAAAAAACCAAACACTTCCTCTTGCATTTCTAGATGAGTCTATTACAACTCTTTCCTAGGAGGACCCCACCTACTAAATGACCATGTTCTTTGATGGATCTAAATGCTATCATGGTAGTGGTGTCAAAGTTATTATTATTCCCCTTGATGGTGAACCTCTTCCCCTTTCCTTCAAACTTGATTTTGAGTGCACCAATAATATCATTGAGTATGAATACCTAGTATTATGTCTCTAAGCCACTCTAGCCTTGGGAATTAAGACCATTAGTGTCTTTGATAATTCCCAAATTATGGTCAACTAGGTAAATGAACTTTACCAATGTAAGAATGATGTCTTGAAAAATTATAAACAACTTGTAGATGTACTCTTAACATCATTTGATCATTACCTTATATAGTCTATTCCATGATATCATAACAAGTTCATGAATACAATGGCTTCCCTTACTTGTAAAATCCAATCCACACCTATTGATTCTAAACTCTTTGTCACCATCCACTATTTTATCACACCCTCTTATATCTATTCTAACCTGCCAACCATTTTTAGTTTGGAAGCATCTCCATTAGACATATGGTATGAGAAAACCTTTAACTACCTCAACCTCAACATCATTTCTCCTAACCTCTCTAGGAATTCCTAAAGAGATTTTGTTCAGAGTACCTCTCATTATACCATACTAGGGGGAATCCTTTACAAGCATGGCTTCGATGGCCTCCTCCATTTTGTACATTGTCATGAAACTTCCCATGTTATAAAGGAAATACATGATGGAATCTATGGGGGACATTTTAGTGGTTTATCTATCACTAAACATATCCTTTTCCTTGTCTACTTTTATCCCACCCTCAACTAGGACTATTATGATTTTATAAATAAGTGTGTTAAATGTTAATAGCAAGCCAATTTACATCCTACACCAACCCATGGACTTCAAGTATCCAAATACTATTGGTATTTCTTATAATTGGGGCTTGATCTCATTAGGGAAATCAATCCTCATTCTTCATAGTGACACTAATCCATCATCACCACCACTAAGTATTTCGCAAAGTGGGTGGAAGACATTACTCTCATTTTGACCAAAGTTGATAAGATTTTTGACTTCATCAATCATCATATCATCTTCTGTTTATATGTTCCCCATAAGATCATCATTGATAGTGGAAAATATTTCAAAACAAGCAAGTCCCAGGTCTTTGAGATGCATTTGGCATCAAGTTAATATTTTTATCACCTTACCATCCACAAATAAATAGATAGGTGGAAGCATCTAACAAAACCCTCAATAAAATGTTAACCAAAGTGGTCAGTGCTTCTAGTCAAGATTATCACTTGCATATTATTTTTCCTTTATGGGCGTATCGTACTAGCATTCAAACCTTTATGGGTGCTACTACTTTTTCTCTAGTCTTTAGAGTAGAGGTAGTATTGCCTCTTAAAATTTAGATTCCTTCTCTTAATATAACCTTTTAATACATCATTTTTGAGAGTGACTATCATCAAGAATGTCTAACATGACTTGATCTACTCAATGAGCATCACCTAGTAGTGCTTAACCATCTTTTTTTCTACCAAGAGTGAATTGAGCATGCTTATAATAACCACTTAAAATAATAAGAATTAAATATTAGATACCTCATCCTAAAGGAAAGCCAACATGTAAAAATATGAATAGAATCAAAAGAGGTAAATTTGCTTTCAATTGGCTTAGACCCTACATCATAACCCACAAGTATAGATCATGAGGTTGTCAAAAGTCCTATTTTTTATGTAAACTAAAACCTAAACCTGTCAATTATTTGTATCTACATCCTTTCTCTTATTAAATAAGGATCAAACTCACCTTCTTGTCTAACTTAAGCTCATCCCTTGATTTACAAGATTTTCACCCTCAGTTACCTATCCCTATCCCTTTGATGATAAATAATTACAACATAGAAAAAATTATATCTTAATCCTAAATAGGGGTACCATGGTTCTACCAATATAATGATTCTCATGGATACTTATAATCTCTAATAAGAGGAAATCCCATGGTCGTTGTCTCTCAAAATCACTCCTTTCACCTATTATTAACCTTTTTGTGCTAAAAGTTTTTACCCCATAAAGGTAAACCTCTAGGCCTATATAGACTTATCCATATCTAAACTTAGCATCAAAATAATTTGGGATAAAAAAATAAAATATCACTTGGGTCACATATCTCTAACATTTCTTAAAACAAAATTACTTAAAATATAGATTGCTCCCTTGAAGGACATCTACCAAATAAACAAACCCAATATTAGACCACTACCTTTAAGGATGGATAAGTAAAATTTGTCAAACGTAATCATTTAAATCTTCCAATATTGATTAGCTTCTAATACTTATCAAAACATCAGAAACAAAGGACCCTATATCAAAATGAAAACAAGATATCCCAATGAAGTTGGAATCAACCATCATAACTAACATTAGTAGATTTCCCACATCGATTAATTTACACATTGTTTGAAGACATGGAATTGTATAATATGTTTCTTAGGTCACCTATAAAATGGGAAAACTAACCCACATAAGGTTACCCTACCTATCAACCCATTTACTCTTCACCTACCATCTACCTCCCACTTTACCATATACAAATCAAGGGATTACAAGCTTACTTGACACAATGTGATCAAGACACCTTTTTATTAAAAAAATCATGCTAATACAAAGCATATAAAAGGATTATGTTCATTAAGCCAATATAAATTCAGTTTTGTTTGGTCCTTACCAATGAAAAAACATCATGCTTTTTCTTGATCCTCTCATAATTCATTCATGTAAACATATGTCTCATGATTCTTATCTCTTTTCCCACATCTAGTATGCAATCTTACTTTATGTGATTTCATTAACATCATAACCATAGTTATCACATTACATAATCCATGATCATAAACCACACACATCAAATCACATGTAATCATAAACATCATAACCATAAATAAAATCACTCTAAATCATAACATCGTATCATAAACCACATCAATGGCCATAATAAAATCATCCATAATCATCAACATCATATCCATGAATAAAAAATAACAGCATCCATAATCATCGCATGCCTAGGCTAATGATTCCGCATATCATAGGCCTAAACCATAAAACATCAAAACATCTAAACCATGAAACATAAACATCACATCTATATATCATCATGAGCATCACAAACATCATGTCATAAAAATAAATTATGCATGTAATAATTTATAATATCTCTCTCAAAATCAAGTACAAATCACTACATCAACACATAAGATGGTATAAAAATCATGTATATCTATATCTATACATCATATCATATAACATCATGCCCCTAAGGTACCACTACCACTATCATCTAGTGTCAGTCCTCCTAAGATGCCTATTTATCTACCCATTAAATTAGCCCACTACCCTGGAGTCACCAGAACTACCATGCCTACTAAACTATCCCTATACTCACCCTATCAAGTCTACTCAAGACATTGTGCTAGCACTATGTCTTCATAATACCTCAAATCTTCCACTATGGCCAAGTACCATGCCATAGGGATATTACCTCATGGTATTACTAGTGTTACCACTAATGTTACCCTCTGTATCATGCCATATAGAGACCACCTTGGAAAGCCCACATATGGCCTCTAGAACACATCACCCATAACCAAACCATCAAATGCATCTCTAATCTAATCAATATCTCTCATATCTCCTATAGCTCTTATTAATTGATAATATCCTCTCCATCACATGAAACCCACTCTAAAATCCATTTGGGTGTAGCCCTCCCATGGTAACCCTAATGGTCTAAAAACCCATGCTCTCCATGATAGAGCTAATAGTCTCAAAACCGTAATGTGCTTGTATGCCTAATAATGGAGCACAAACCCCACACTGATCTCATACCTCCTATGAGCTCAAAATTCCTAGATCTCCTTATATATCTAGACCAAGAAAATTGGTACCCACCCAAACACTTTCCTCCCAAGCAACATCTCCACCAAAACTCCTATTAGTATATAAAGAAACCACCCACTTATTGAATAAGGCAATGTAAAATAGGACACTACCATCAGTATCATATTCATGAAATGCCTCTCATCTAGAACCCTCTAGTATAATGGCACATAACCAAAACCACCAGCATGCCACCTAGTAAGGATCTGATCTTCACCATCTAGTAGTTTCATCTATTCATCCCTCTCTTCACTCTCAATATGTTAAATTGGCTCCCCTTAAGTAGGAAACTATGTGATCATTTGAATATCCTATAGTAGGATGGTCATCTCTCTTATCGGCAAGTGGAAAGTGTTCATGGTTAGATCCCATCTCTCGATGAGGGCCATAATCATCACCATATCTCATGGTAAGCACTGATAGTATCTCATATCCCTAAGGGTAACCTCCTCCATATGTGTCCAACAATCCCTAGTCATCCTTCCATGGATCTCCACAAATATCTTAGGAACCCAATCCCTCATCTAGATCTGATCCTGTGCCTGTAAAAAAACAAAGTTAGCACACACACTTAGTTTTCCATTACCATTGCTCATTTTTATTTACTTCACTAATTATACCTACATAAACTTCTTTATCAACCTAAACCCACCTAAATCAAACTATTCCAATACTAACATCACCCATAAAAATCTTCATACATACCCTAACCTTTAAAACAAAACATCTAACTCTTTTATATAAAAAAAGCATCTACCCTAACCCAAAAAAATTTTCAACACCTTACCTAAACCTATCAAAACAACACCTACCTCTAATCAGCAACCATTTTAACACATCTCTCCTACCTAAAAATTTCCCTATCCTACCCTACACTTGGCATTTTAACTACTCCACACCCCTTAAAACATTTCAAAACATTTTTTCTATATCTTTATATTAACACACACCTTCACCAAACATTTGACCAAAAATAGTGGCAATGACCATTAATGGTCAAGTGACCTTTGTTTTTTAGTGGTTGACCATTGATGGTCAAGTTTGACCATTGACGGTCAAGTTGAAACACTGACAGTCACTATGTGTGACCACTAGTTGCAAACCACCTAACCTTTCCTTCCTAAAAACCCAACAAAACAACAAAATTTATCAAATTAATTACCTATTTCTATCCTATACCCTACCCCCAACCAAAGTACTCTTTCAATTTAAAATTCCATCATCTAATTTTTACAATCATAAACAAAACCTTAATCTAGGTCAAAGCCCTAAAACCCTATCCAACATAACCATAAACTACCCAAATTCAAATTTAAAAAAAAAAAAAAAAAAAAAAAAAAAAAATAATTAAGCTAATAATTTTAAAACACCCCCTACATCATTCCTTGACCATTATCAAGAATTGATAGCACATCCTACTGCTCAGCCATGTCCTCAACTACCTTTCATCCTTGGTATCAGTAGATCACCTCAACACATGATTTTAGCTAATCAACAATCACCATGTCATCAAAATGCTTAGCCAACTTTCTCACTTAAAATTCCAAATGACAAAAATTCATGGAAAGCACTAAATTAAAATTTCAAAAGGTGAAAATGAAATTTCATTTTCACTTTTCATGTTCCATCATTTTAGGGTTTCCACCTGATCATTGATGGTCAAGGTGACTGTCGACAGACAATTTAGGGACCCTTAACCATTGACGGTCAGGAAACTCACATTTTAAATTTTTTAGGTACCCACACCTAATTGATAAATATTTGGAGATTACCTTCTCTCCTAGACACAAACATAAAATTTTGGAGATTACCCTTCTCCAACCAACCATTAGACCATGTCCACCTTAACATTGGCAATTTTTTACCCAAACTTTCACATATTTTTATGACAACCTAGCCTGGTCTTTTTGACCACACTGACCAACCTTTCCTTGTTAAACATTTGAAATTTACACCATCTCATGTGCAACTAGACCATTTATGTTTTTTTAAAGGAGAACTTCCTACCTTGGATACCTGATCAATTATGCCTAATGTTGTGGCCCAGTTACCCCATCATAAGTCCTTTTAGAACCAACATTATTTTTACCAACATTAGAAACTTTAGTCTCTAAGTGATCTTGGATATGTGATATTGGATATCATACTTAGTCACATTTTATGTATAAATTTGTGCTTCAAATTCCCAATCACCCTTGTCACCAACCTCATGACTCACCATACACTACTTATCAAATACGACTCAATTTTGGTTTTAACTCATCACCTCTTGATTTGAGGGGGAAAAATTCCTCCCATACTCAGGGCAACTATACCTTTAACCAATAAATTCATTTTTGTTTTGAAACATGTTAATTCAAAGATAAATAACAAAAAGGTGTAAAACATATACACTAAAAAACTACACGCAATAGTTCTAGATGTCAAAATGACTCAAGATACCTTAGGGACCACCTAGCCCTTCTTGACCCACTAAATAACCAATTGGACCTTGAGTCAAGTTAGTTACTTAGGAAACTAAAATCAATAAAATTACTAAGCTAACCCTTCACCTAACACCTTTTTAACTCATCTTGACCCATTTTCCTTTAGACACTTGACCATTAATGATTAGCTTGACCATTAATGGTTAGGTTCATTATCGATAGTCAAGTCTTCTTCATTCTTAAACAAATACCATCTATGTACACTAATATATCACAATTTAATATATCCACCTTTCTTATTGATAATGAACTCCCAAACATCAAAATCAATAAGCCAACCTAGTAGGGAGCCTTTTATCCTCCATCTCTCTTTGCCTATAAAAAGAGGGGAGTAGGAGGTGAGATGGATAATCAAAAGCAATCTCCCACATAGGTATTCAAGCTTCCCAACCAATATTCTTATAGTATTTTAGTAATAAAAATATATATTCTAACCTCTACCAAAATTCATCTCAAGGAGATGTATTGTTACTCTCCCAAAAGTGCTCCATCCATCAATCATCAACCATTTAGCAAGCAATAGGTATAGTTTGTACTTTAGTTTAGTTATTTTAGTTCATAACCTCTCTCCCCCATTAGAAATTATCTAAATCCTAAAATATAGCTATATGAACCTTATCAAACCCTTACCTGATCACTAATCTAGGCTATAACTCCTTTTTTGAACACCTCTAGAATTAAATAAGAAGCCATTGATGGTTAGCATAACCACCGATGGTCACCCCCAACCATCGATGATTAGCTTAACTATCAATGGTCACCCTAACCACTGATGATAACTATGTTAAGATATACCAAGTTATTTCCAACCCATTTCCACCAATAAAATATAACTTTCTATGTCCCTACCTATTTATAGACCCCTACTTGATTTTATGAACCTGAACTGATCTATTTTAACACCAGTATTGACCTATTATTGTTATATTTAGTTATTTTCTCTAACAAGAATTCATTTTCTTCTTGTATTTAATTTTATTTAATTTATACTATTTTATTATAATACTTTCATTTTATCTATTTCAACTTAATTATTATCAAAGAGTGGATTGATAGACTAATAGTAAGATCATACTTCTTGGATCTAGCTTATGCTAATCAGACTAGACAACTATCTTTCTAACAAGCCCTTTTGTTAGTGTTTTCTTATCTAAAAGTCATCCTTATAATATAAAAAGGATCTCTCCACACTAATCTAGATAATGTGTGCATAACAACCAGGTTCTTCTACCACACCTTATTACTAGTTTCTTATCTTCTTCCTAAATTAATAAATTAGCAAAAAATAAGAGAAACAACATCCAGCCTTAAAGTTGAATATTCTTCAAGTGAGAAAGTGAAGGTTGACAAATTACACAATGACCAAAAAGATGAAGTTAAATAATTTTTAGCTATTGAGGATAAATAAAACAAAGATGATTGGAAATAACATATTGAGCTCCTTTAAGAGATTGAAGGCCTTTACAAGGTTAAAGATCATGTTTATAAGGAGATTATTCAATATGTCTTCATTTGAGGATAATGATGAATATTAGAATGAGTATGCAAATATACTTTAAGATCTTGATGAGATTATAACAACTAGTAAGAAGTCTAAATATGTTCTTGAAGACTTTTTGCTTCTTAAAGGACAACATGACAATCTTTAAAGTACCAAGATTGAGGATACCCCTATAAGTTAAGAGGTGATCATGATTGAGACAAGTATAAAAATCAAGAGAGGTCATGATAAAATTGTTGAAATACAAAAAGAGTTCATATTCATACATTACATGTTTTTAGCTATCATTTTTGCATTCGAGATCATGTTAAGAAGAATGGAAAGCATGAAGGAGTTGAAGACACCAAGAATAAAAATCAAGAGACAATTTAATTCATTCCCTCTTTCATATCATAGAGTAAAATATTGTGCAATATTCCTCTTTGATTTAGGAGGATAAAGTATTTTTTAGGTTAGTTTGTATATAGTTTAGTTTGTTTAAGTTATTTTTGTGCTTCTTAAGTGTTTGATAGAAAATGTGTCTGTCTTCCTCTATTTTATGTCTCATTCTTTTGTGTGTTTTGAATGTTAAATCCATTTTTTGTGTCATGGTAAAATTTTATTCATGTCTAAAACTAAGTGTAAGAGACTCCATTTCCCAAAGGACATGCAAGGCTACTAGTCCTATTAGCATTTCAGGCATGTTACCCCTATGAATCACATAGAATGTTGACCAAATTTAACCCCAAGTCAAATTTGTCACCACCATATAATTTCAAAGTTGTCATGTTCTTGTGATGTGTTCATGTCATACTTATATTGTCTATATAAGTCATGATATAACCTTTCTATAATTATTTAAGGTTAGTTTGAAGAAGTTAAGGTAAATTCATGTTTTAGTCATATTATGGCATAAGCATGTCATGGAAAGATAAGGAATGGTAAATTTGTGTCATAGGTTATTAGTGGTTTATTAATGTCATTTTATGTCATAAAAATCTTATCATAACATTTCATTATGTTTTGAAATGTTTAAGGTTCACTTGTAGTCATGGAGGTGGTAAATATGCATGAAAATGTGATTTTGGTTAACATTTATGTATGAAAAAAGTCCCCAAAGAGATAAATATTTAAAATACACCTTAAAAATATTTTAGATCAGTTACATAACTACTACACCTATCAAAATTTTAGAGAGATTAGAATCTTATATTTCAACACCATCTTGAGGATTTAAAGAAGTTGTACGAACTTGTTGATGTCATGTGCAAATGAAAAGAGATTCATATTATCCTTTGAGATTATATAGGTTAATAACAAGATTGGAAAGAATTTTAGAGCTCCACAATTTCAAAAATATCTTTCTCTCTCTCGTTGTTCCACCTACAAGCTAGTGAAGGCCAAATTTGGTCAAATGGTATGTGTTATACAAGTATAGTTATTGGATGATATTATGTCAAAAAAATTGGAGCATTATGGGATCATAATGTGTGGAATTTTACATTGTATTTATTATATTATCTTTATGAATAATCACTAAGAATCCATACTTATTTTTTAGATCATAAAATCCCATAGGATGAGTTTGGTGTAATGCTAGTGCACGTGTCTATGATTTAGATACATTAAAATATTTTAAATGGGTTATAATATGTATATATATTCTTCACACATTAATTCATCATTATGGCATATGTGGATTTTCCTTTGGCAAGCAAAGTCTCTCTTATGCATTTTTTACAAATGATAAGATTTTTTTTGTGTTTATGAGTTATATAGGTGGTTTTATTAATTTTAGTGATTGTTCATGGTTATATAATATATTATCAATCCATCAGGGGAATTATTATTAGTCAATTATTCCATACAAGTTTTAAATGGCCACTTCTTTCCATTTACCTTGTGGACTATCTTTGTATACTTACATAGCAGGGTGTTTTGATAGTTTGAGTATATTTTTACATGATATTTAGGGTTGTAGTTTATTTATAATATTTTGGTTAAATGAGAATAAATAATACTTAAACTTCCATAGTCATGTCTTGTATTTTTCAAATGCTTCTACATATGTTACAGACCTATAGGTTTATAGACTTATAAGTCTATAATTTAAATGGAAGTTCACATTATCAGTGTTAAAGGAAAGTTTTATATCCATTAAAACCTTTTATTGTGTCAAAATGAGGATTTTATAAACCAATAATAATATCCAAACACTTAGAGTCAAAATTTTGACAAACCAAGCTAATAAGCCTAAAAGATGCATCCTATAGGACTATATGAATAGTACACGTAAAAAATAAAAGTTTGAATATGCCTTGAAGATGATAAAATAATTAAAATAATTAAGTATGATATATTAATTAATTATTATCACTAATATGTCATGGTGTCATTTAATAAGGTAAATTAAATACCATACATAGTCAAACATAGACCTCAGGCAGTCACCTACAACCATCCATTCAGAAGGCTACCTTGGATAATAATGTTAATGAAAAAATTAGTTTTAAAGGTATTGTTGAAGTTATTAAACCATAAAATAATTTAAAATTTTTAATATACTAAATTTGTTTCAATAAATATCTTAGACCTTATAATATACCAAGACTACTCCTAACAACACCTACAATCAACGAGTTGAGGAAATGGTGCTTTGTAATAATAAATTTGGTGGAAGATTGGATTATTGATGGAATTTATAAGATTAATAAATATAAATTATAAATTATAAATAATTATGTAATTTATTTAGTGATGATAGAAGTCTAATAAGTCTCAAATATAGTCAAATTATCAAAATATGCACCTACAGACACCTATTGAAGGATTGGTCTTGAAAAGGTGGATAATGATGAAAGTATTGAGTTTTAAATAGGATTTTAATGAGATATTAAGATATATAAATAAAATAAATATATTTTTAAAGGTTAATTATTTAAAAAATTAATCCTATAACACTATGTTGTAGACCAGTCTCAAGGGGGTGGACACAAGCAAACACACAAACATGTAGGTCTATTTGGATAACTATAGGACTCTCAAAAACTAAGATATTAGTTTATGTATTATTTAAATTATTTAATTTAGATATTAATACATATATTAATAAATATAAATTATAAAAAATATTTTTATTAAAGGAAGAGACTAAATAGGGGTCAAAAAGTCATACTACATACACATAGTCAGGGTATGAACAAGTCTATGTGCATAGGCTAGTGAAGTTGCTTGTTTGGAATGTTCTAAAGAATTTGAGGAGAGAGTTATATTTGTATGGAATTAAAGTCTAATTTTAATTAATTTTAACCTCATATCATATATTTTTTCTCACTTTAAGGTAGTGGAAATTGTAAACTCTGCCTACTCAGTCCAATGCATGAAATAAGTTTGCCTACTCATGGAAAACTTTTTGCATGTTTGGAAGGTTGAAAGGATTGTATGACGAATGAGATAGATAAAGGGAATTGTAAATAATTTTAGGGTAATGAATTTTTATTCATTAAAACCTTATATTTAATCAATAAGGAAATAAAAATAGTCATTACCCTATTATAAACCCTGCATGGTCTTAAATACACACATAGGCCTATAAGGCAGTTAAACCATGAAAGGTGGTGAAGTAAGTTAGAGTTAATAAGGAATTTTATATCTTAGGATATTTTTAAAACTATATATAAACATTTAATGTTGAAAATAGACTTCTTTATAGTGATAAAATAGGCACCTATAGTTAGTTAGGGTATGACAGTCATCTTGGTTTAGGAACCATAAACATAGGCTAGTGGCACATGCAAAGAATTTTATGAATAAAGGTGATAATATAGACATATATATAGGTAAATTTAGGTTTATTATACCTCAATGTTGTAATTTTATCTCAAACCAACTTTAGGATGCCTCTCACTAACCCAATTTTCTCTCAAACCTCATAGAATGGTCATTGCCAACCCGAGAGGCTAGTTTCTCTTACTTGGTATGGAATGTAGGTACTTAATGGAACCTTGGAATATTATGGAAATTTAAATACCATATTTAAATTACATTTTATGTAATGTTATGGTCGTTTCATTCATTGAGATTTATTAACCATCCTTAAGAACTCGAGGCACTTTCAAGCTACCTAAGAGAGCTATAAGTATCTGCTGAGAGAGAAATAAACTTCCATGCCTCTTTATGGAATATAAAAACTAATAAATGACATATAAAATGTTAAATACTCCCATAATAATAATCCCATGCCATTGGTTAGTACAAGACTCTATGAAACTATATGAAACATGCCTAAAATGATTGATTTTTTCTATTTTATAGGTTTGTATAAGTTGTTTGATATTCAAATTTTACATGGAGGATTTGGATAATGTTGTCTAAGTGAATAACACACTATTTTTTGGTTTGCAATTTTTGGTGATCTTGTATAGACATTTTTTAGTCTCTTGGTAGGGAGGCCTAATTGAAGCCTAATTAAGAGAGAGAAGCTACAAAAGATGATATCTCCACTCACTAAAAAAAAAATTAAATTAAACCTATATTTGTAAGGCCTTAATGGGTAATATAATATTACATAAAATTATCAAAATCATCCATATAAATATCTACATAAGGAGGTTTTTATGATTTTATGGCTATAACAAATAAGGCCAATTTGGGGCTTTTGATAGAGAACAAATTATTGGGGATAGTTTGAAGTATGAAAATATATTCTTGAAGGTATATTATTATGTGAATATGCCATCCATTAATTTTTCATGAGATAAATAATAAAAATCAAAGTTTTGACACTTTTGTGTAAAATAGGCCTAAGGAGATGAACAGTCCTCTAGACACCTTGCAAGAGAAAGAGGTGATTTGTCAAAGAGAACCTAATGAGATCAATTAAGAGGTGTTAAAAACATACAAAATATGTATGATAAACTAATTTGAACATCAATAATTCCACTTATCCTTCAAAATGTCAAGACAAAGGGTAGTTTTAAGAAGTTAGTTAATGTGTCAAGTAAGCATTTCAACTCCAATGCCACTTGGACGTTATATCATATTTAGAGGAGATACACATGGAATCCTATACCTATTGAGGTAGTTACCTAACTAATCTCTTATTTTTAACTCACATGACACTTATTCTCTCTCTCTCTCTCTCTCTCTCTCTCTCTCTCTCTCTCTCTCTCTCTCTCTCTCTCTCTCTCTCTCTCTCTCTCTATGCCTTTCTTCTCTTCTTTATCACTTATGATAAATATTGATCCTTAATTGACTAAGTTTGTATCCTCCACCTAAGTATTATGAATCCCTACTAATTTTTAGCCTTTTATCAATAAAAAATAATTTTTTTTACCATCTTCATGAGTTGTTTCAATGTTTATGTTAGGCTAATTGATTTTGCTGAGTGATATATTCTATTCATTAACGTGTTGTCCTTTTTTGCATTCATATTAAACTTTTAAAGTCTTTTGAACATATATTTAAGTGTTCTAATGAAGTTTTTCATGATTTTAAGGAGTTATCGCTCCACTATTCTCATGTTATAACCTTGTGTTTAGTCCTCTTAGATTAATATTGATTCACAAACCTCTATGAGAAATGATAATGCAATATGCATATTTGGATTAGTGTTATGTGAATAATAAGATTTTTTTTGAGGTGTAATTGCCATTGGTTAGAAGTGTTTAGGTTACAATTGGTGCATCACCTCATTAGGATAGCTTTAGTTTATGTTTTATCTCTCCTTTTTCATATAAATGAGCTAGTATTATAGGTGATGATCAATCAAGACAAATATAAGGAGCTAGCCCTTGAATCTAAAGGTTTACCCCTGCTATAGGCAACCCATAGGCATAGGGTTAATCCCATGTTCTAATAAATTTGGATAAGGTTTGAACTACCTCTCCAATGGTGTATAATTGAGCGACAATAGGTATACACAAGTTTTTTTTTTATATCAGTGTATCATCCTATGGAGGGGTTATGTTGTTCCTATATTGATAGGATGTAATAAATTACTTAGGTGGGGGTATTATTTCTTTAATACACATCAAGTGTAATTGGGTGCTATTTAGAGGACTAGAGGTTGTCAAAGGGTTTTGAAATTTGTTCCTAAATTGCTAATCATTTACCATTTATAACTTATTAAAGGTATATACCTTGTCTAAGTTATCCTCATGCTTATTATCATCCTAAAATTCAAATTCATAAGTATCCAATACCAGGAATGTATTTGTGTTTCCTCTATCCTATTTTAAATTTTCACCAAGTGTGAGAAATACTTATAGATTATCCACATCCTTTTGGAATATGTTAAATTTAGATATAAATTTAACTAAATATATTTCAAGATGATCAGTTGTGTTGTGTACTCTACACTATGTTGACAAGGCTACGTCAAACATGGCCATTGAGTCTAAAGCCCTATTGTTAGTATTATAATTGTATTGTCTAGGGGACTAGGAAAATTTCCATTATTAGTCTTGGTATTCCACTACCTATTAGTCATTTTAAAGTTTAAATTCCTAATTTAATGTAGGTTATTTATGGTTTGGTTTGTGTATTTAGGAACTTGCATCTAAAAATTAACAATGTCATTTGATAATATTGTGACCATTTAATACAAATTGGCCACTTGAGGGTTTTTAGTAGTATTTTATTGGTTTCCCATTTATGGATATGGGTTTAGTATATGTGAAAAAATGTTTATAAATGATGTGGTATTCATGTGTGCTTGGTTATGAGTGTTATATGTAGGTATTTTATTATTTAGAGATGAAGGTTTAGCTCCTTGATTGCCACTTTAAGTATCATAACTACTATTGCTTTACATAGTATAAACATTGTTATATGTAATGGGAACTAATTATTAATTATTTACCTATGTAATTATGTGATTTGGAGGTATATATGGCTTACCAATAGGCATAATTTCAAGGGGAACACATTATACACTAAATTTTGAATTGAATATATAGCTCCTAGGATTGGGTTCATTAGTGGCATGTTGTATGTGAGAGCATGATTAAGCATGGGTTTTTTATTTTAATCACTTTATTACCCTAATGATAATTTTATTACCACACCATACCCTTATGGGGCTACATTATTTTAAATATCATCCACTTCATTGTAATTCAATGAAAAAGATGTGAGTGTAGTAGTTCTCCTAAAGAACATGGATGTCAATGGGTCAATGGATATTTAGTAGGTTTTAATAGTTTAACCTTATGATAATATATATGGGTATTTTATCATCTATTATAACTTATGAAAATGAAAATTAAACATGCTCATGGGATCATTTAGTTCTCTGGTAGTAGTAATATAGTGGTGATATTGAATAGTTTGGTTAATAAAGAGCATGAAGTGATTCACAAACATTATTTGAAGATCAGCCCAAGAGGTGATAGATCCAATTGATAAGATTAGATAAAAGGAGTAGTTTTCCCCAAAGAATAGGTTAACAAATCACATGATACATTCTCATATTAAAATTGGGTTTAGATAAGGGCATTTTAAATATATGGATGTGTTCTTCAATAGTCTAAATTCGATCAGTTACCTATTATGGATAGAGCTTCGCCAGTTTCTTAGGTAGGTCATTAGGTATCTTTAAAACATTTATAGGGGAAATTCCTTGACCAAGATAGGCCATTATATTACCCATATGCTGATTATGTTGGACAAAAAAAGGATTAACAAAGTAGGTGACTACAATTTCAGGTGAGATACTAGTTAATTAGATAAGTTTAGTTTTTGTTTTCCCTTTATTTGTCCTTAGTTCTATATGTTTAATGAGCTAAAAGTGATCAAATAGAACTACAATAGATTTTGACCTATTTTTTATCTTCTTAATTTCTAGCTTTAATTCTAGTATAAATAAGTATAGGTAAACATCTCTAAACTATCTTAGTATAATCTTTGGCTACAAATATTAGTTTGTGTTCATGGACCTCCTTCTAGAGCTAGATATATTGTTTGGTTTTTAAACACAAGAAACACAACATAGGTATAGTGATCTTTAAGGATCCTCTAGCTCTCTTCGATTAATGTTTATAAGACCTCTCTAGGGTTTCTTCTCCCAGTTCGTGTATTAGACAAGACTAGTTGGCCACTAAAAACTATTCACAAGGGAAATATTTAAAAAAATGAGATTAAAGGTATTGTACCAAATTTAACTACTATATATGGGTGAAAATTTTGACATATATACTCACAAATAAGGTTTTTAATAAAAACACTTGAATAAATATACATTAAAATAAACCCAACATCTATATTTTTACAGGACCTAAAAAGAGTTGATTTATATTTTTTGCTCAGTACTTATATTCAATAATGATATAATGGTAATGAAAAAGACTTGAAATAAAGATAAGAATTTAGATACATATTACATTCATTCATACCGAATATATAAACAAGTAAAATCATAAAAAGAATTCAAAAGAAAAATGGAAAAGGAGAAAAAAGGGTCCTCTTACCGTGAAGGTGAAGATGAAGTATCTAAAAGAGTAAATCTCATGAAACTAATCCTTATCTAAGTCTGATCTAGAACATCCGCAACTAGAAGCAGAATATAAGAGTTTGGGTGGAAGTTGACGAGGAGAAGGAAAGACTATAACCACCATAATATTTGTATAGGAAATGACCACCAAACTCCATAATACTTAATATATCAAGATGTGTCAGTCAATTAACAATTAATTGGGATTTTAATCAATAATTCAATTAAAATTTTTATTATAATGACCAAAAGAATTGAAAATATGGAGAGATTAATCTAGGAAAGCAAATAAAAAAATATAAAACATCTAGGATCAATGTTTTTATGTTATAATTCATAATAAGCCAACCTGTATTACATCATTTACTTAATAACTTATAAAAAATACTAGTCCAATATTAAAACTCATCTCATTAATGGGGTAGTTAAAAAATTCAATCATGAATTGAAAAGGTTTTTGAGAATCTTTGATAAATTTTCTAGCTAAGGTATGCACATTCAGTTGTAGAATATCTCCATGCTCTTCTAAATATGAATTATTTTCCTATAGGATCCACATGATCCAATCCCCATGCCATTATGAATATCATTTTGTATTTAATTCCATTGTATTTATTCATTTTTGATCTTGGCATATGGCACTATTTATTTATAAGATTTGACAACCTTAATGGGCTAGACAACCATTAAATTTGGACCCATGTGCTTATATGTTCATTGGGATCCATGTGGTGATGTCCTTTCTACTCCTTTGCTTACCTTTTTTTATTTCCATAGGATTACTTATGTTACTATATCTGTAGCCTCATAGGATGATTCCATGTGGCATCATCCTAGCTTGTCAAATCTTTAGATATCATCACCATAGGGTCTATTGGAAATTGACACCTATGAGTAGTTAATATGGGAGATTGATAGTAAAAAAACTTTGGGCATGGTGTCATTAACCATTAAAATTTATCCATGTGGAGACATATTGTGTCCTCATATTTTGGATGTTGCCTTCATTTCCACCAAAAATTATTAACTCCCAAAAACCATCAATCTACGAGATCAAATGGTCAGTGGGCTTTCGGGGCTCTCTAATACCTTTGTTGAGTTCTCATTATCATTCCACATGGAATGATCTCAAGGAATTAGGGTACTCAAGGGTTATAATTTATTAAATCTTTCCCCAAATTTGGTGACCTTCACAATCATACCACATGTCACAATTGTGGAGTCTAGGGACCTTCCAAAAACTTAGTTACATTTTCAAATAACTTTTATTTAGCCATAACATTCCAAGATGGTTTACACATGGAGGATTTACATTGAATCACTCAAATATATGCATGGAAAATAAAATGACTGAGTCATAAAACCTTTTAGAGAAAGTGTAAGAAGTAAAACATAATAATGAATCTGATAGTTAAACAAATATTTTGCATTCCAACTTGAAACATTCACATACATAGAAATATTCAAGTGAATAAGAGATCCTAAATTTAAATATTCAATAGATAAAGACAAAGATCATGAATTTGAATTTTAATTTAAATTCAAAAAATATCCATTATTTAATTGACTTTTAACTATTTGACATTTGATATGACCACCAAATTTAAGCTAGTGGTAATTATCATGTAGTAATATTTGATTACTTTGAAGACTCAACCTTGATCATTTGTTGATGAGTATATGCTTATTAAATTTATGTTATGGGTCTGTTGACATGATTGGGTCCATGTGGATGGCCCTCATTCATCAATATATGTTCTATATTTCATAGGATCATCCCTTCTTTTCAATTTTTATAGGATGGAACATGATCATGCCACATGGCATGATCATTAGGCCTTAGGGTTATCTCTATGGTCCAAGATCTCTTTTAAATCCCAATTTTTTGAGATAATGCCATGTGGTGTGATCTTGGGCCTTTAGTCCTTAGAGATATCTTACTCTTTAGCCTTGTTCTAGGCCCCAGGATCTTGAGATCATGCCGCATGGTGTGGTCTTAGGCCTTCAAGACTTAGAGAGAATTTAATTATCAAATTTACTATCTATAGACCAAACCGATCCATTGATCTAAAGATTGAATGGTAGGTATCTAGTTGGGGGATATTTATACCTAGTTAACAACTTAGATCAAGCCTAATATTTCATGATGGTTACACATATCACCATCTCAAGTAGTCAAGGGAAACGTCATAGACTTAGTCATTTTTATATGGATTGGTCCCTATTTTAATGTGATGAAGACACATTTCTCATCATGTGAACCTAGGGAAACTTTGGATTTCATAATATTTTGGAAAAAATACTAAGGAAACAATAAGCATGAAAAATCCAAGGAAAATACAAAAAGAAGAGACCATAGGTAAATCAAGAAAAGGATCATTCAATTTAAAATAATGAACATTTAGAAAAAGGCAAGGAAAAAGATCTAGAAATTAAATATTGGAATTCAATCAGATTTTTTTAGACTCCCATGAATGGCAAATGAATAATCCCAAGTTAGATAAAATGGAAATCTAGAAAGGATAACTTCTCTATGAAAAATGTGCTTCCACCACATTAAATACATAAACACAGGGACTAGCAATGAACCAACCAAGAATAACATAAATAAAGGGGCAATATAAGTATTTTTAAATGTAAATAACCCCAAATAAACTATAAATATACATGAAAAATTGAATAATTTCTCAAAAGAGATAAGACCAATATATAGAGCAAAAAGAGGTTCCATGATTTTGATTGTGAAATTAGGGTGTGTTGTGTAAGAAATAAAAAATTCATGGTCAAGAATATTTATTATGTCTTCAATGTGTTCTAAACCCATACAAAGAACATATTAATTTTGTGAGTATTTGAAATCCCTATTTACCCTATCATGATGACTCTCACAAGCTATAAAATTTTATAGACATTAAAATAATGTAGGAAAAGTTATACCTTGGGAAAGTCCATTGTCATAGATTCTTGGAATCTATTTTTACATATTAATAACATTCATCCTATTCCAAAAAGCATAAAGATTAATGAAAAATATTTATACTAAGAACTTTGTCTATATTAGACTTAATGAGGGAAGGGGAAGTGACACCATTAAATTGGTGTTTCATATTTTTATTCTTTTTGGAGTTTCCTGACATGTGAATTTTATTGGGATAAAATTCAAAATTCAAGTTTATACCTTGGTATGATTTAAATTATTTCATATAGTTCATTTTTTTTGGTGGGTTTTAGAGTTACCTAGGTATTTAAAATCTACTCGAAGAGATGGGTTATCTAAGAGTCAAAATCTCTAATTGAAAACAAAGATGCCTAAATAGTCAAAATCTTTTGTAGTAAAATGAATGCTCAAGTAATCAAACGTTCTAAGAACTTTGATATTATTTATAGGGATAATATTATCAAATGATATATACCTAAGGATATGATATATTAATGTATATGGGTTGATGGAGATTTTGACTTGTGACATGCATCCCCCTTAGGTATTTGTATGGGTAAAATTTATTAGGATCAATGAGTAACTTGTGGAATTAGTACATTGGTTAAGTCAACCTACATTGGGATTAGGAGGTTACCCATCCATTATTATTATTATAGGTCTATATAAAGGAAATGAATATCATTGTAAAGGATATACATATTAGTGTAGGCTTTTTCTTACTATTTGTTTTACCTACATGATTATTAGTCCACTTACTTAGGGTTATTAAGGTCATTAGGATAAATAAAATTTATGTGTTTTTTAATTATAAGTTTATTTTTTACCTTAATAGTGACCTAATATATCACTATGTAATGTACCTCCTTTACATTTTTTGGCTAGTCAGTTAATGAATTAGTTTATGAAGATAGCTTTTGTTTTGTATCTTGATCTCAATTAATCTTAGAGTTTCATGCAATATATGATGTTTAGAGATCTTGGAGACATATAAAATGATATCATATATCTAATATAATGGTTGTATTTCTATTTCTAAAATCCTTAGTGAGATCTTACCTACTAGAATTTCTAATAGCTTTCATGATTTTTTAGTTTTCATAGGCTTGGTGGGATTTTATGAAAATATATGAAAACTATATATCCAAATTATCCTATTTCAAAAATAATAGTGGAATAATATCTATAAGGTTCCCAAACCCTAGATTTAGTTGTAAACATCACATAGATTTGTGACAAACATTTTTTATTACTTTTTAGAGGATTTTGAGGATTTTTTTATCATTACACACATATGTGTACATCAATATTATAATTTAGAGATAAATTTATAGGTTTATATAGGTTTTTAATGTTGTCAAATGGGTCTTTGATAGTTTCTAAAGGAGCCATATTGATTCTACAAATCTATAAATTTTCTAACTTTGGCAAAATTTCTACCCCTACATGTAATTTTGGTATTTACTAGACTTTGTTAGAAATTTAGAATTGAAAAAATAAGTCTCTTAAGATAATATCCATTCAATGGATTTTTCATACTTGGTATAATTTAAAATGTGGGAAAATATGCTTCATTAGAGATTCAATAATCATTGATCATTTTAGCCTAGCTAAGTAGCCATCAGAACTAGACACCTATAAGAGAAACCATTAGAAAGTGACACTTTCCTGAGTAGAAATCAATACCCCACACCGATATGAATAACCATCATAACCTAACAAAATTCTTGACACACCTCTAAATTTTTATGACATGATTTGCACACCATCAAATCTTTCCAAGTATATAAATAGTACTTAGACTCTGACCCTCCTGTAGGCACACAACATGGATTCTAACTAGTAAAAAAATACCCAATAGACTTTGAAAACTACAAATATACTTACTAATTTCCACCATTCCTTTTGTAACTTGGGATGAACATGAAGACATAAAATTTAAGACTAGATTGTTTTGTGTGTGGGAGATCATAAATTTTGGGATAATGGAAAGTGTAAGAATTTATTTTGAAAATGGAGGCATTTTTTGGGCACCCAAAATAGTTCTTAATCCCTAATCATATGGGAAACAAGCCCCTGGTCACTTTTGACACAAAATTTCTTGAATTTTGCTCCATCAAGGCATAGGTATTTTGAGGAAATTGACTCAAGAAAACCAAGATTTTTTCATAACAACCATCAAGTTATTTTTGGGAAGTCGATAAAAAATAATTCCACTACTATTTGCCACCAAAATTTTCATGAGAAGAAACTTTTAAACATTCATAAATTTTGATCACTAGCTCATATTTGAGTGATGTCATCCTCAAAAGTGTTAATTTTTATTAATCTACACATTAATTGTATTATTTAGCTCACTAATTATCCCTTAAAACCATCTATTTTACAATATTTGATGTATTATATGTTGATCCTAATTTCCCTCTAGTTATTTCATATTTACGCACATTTTTATCAATATTCGTTATCAATTGTGTCAAATGTATATACAAATGTTCTTGTCTTTAAAAATTTAGTTGGGGGTCACTTTTATTGTTCTAAGGGGTTATTTTATTGCATTTTATACTCTTATTTTTTGCATTTATTCTTTACTTTTTTCAACAACCAATTTTATTGCATTATATATTGTTGGTCATTTCCACCTCTTATAACATTCAATTATCATGAATGGAAAAACCATGTGTTACTTACTCTAAGAAAACAAGGATTTTATATGATATATATGAATGAGGAAACTAAACCTATAGTACATATAGATAAAAATAAATCGTTTAACAAGTGTGATCAAGCACATGGTTGTCTTATTTTGTCTATTTATCCTAAGTTAGGTTTTCACATTGAATATGATAAACACCAAATAAAGTATGTACCACACTAGAAAAACTATTTGGGAAGTAGGATGTGATGAGATCTCATGATGTAGATAATGAACACATTAGTTTGATCCTGAGTGACTTTGACAGACTACATGATTTCTTCACTAAGTTCAAATCTTAGAGGTTACAGTTAAAATAATATGGAATAGATAATAAGTATGATCAAGTTTTTTTGTCTTTACTATCTAACTTATTCTGTGTAGACCCTCCAAAACTTTATTTAGAATATTCTATGTTTATGTCCACTTTCCATGAAATAAAAGTGATATTGGAGATATACGAAAGATGCCTTCTTTAGATACCTTATTTTTGACATGAATTAAAAGAAAGATAAGCTGATGCACATGGGTAAAGTGAAGTCTTGAAAATATCATGCACTTTTTTATAATACATAGAAGGCTTCAAATAATAAAGAGAACAAACATTAAAAAAAGGATCAAGAAAAGGATGTAACTCCTCCCACCTACAAATCAAACAATGAAACCTATTCTTCTAGTGTTAAGCCTAAGAAATATTGGATCTAATGTGGGTTTTTCTTGGGAAATCATGATGAATTAAATTTTTTAATAATAATATTTTCCTTTTGACTAAGATGCTCGAGAAGCATAATATCATTGTCCATGATTCTACCAATCATAATTCATAAACCCATGAATCCTCTACAGTAAATGACAATTAAAGAAAAGGAAAAATATAATAGTAAGTGGAAAAAAAAAGGAAAATACCTAGTTACTATCATATCTCTAAATCCTACATAGGTCATTAACTTTGGTGATTCACATCATATGGCCTCTGCATATATAGATTTTAGTTGCTTGAAACTATGTGATATGTCATATATGCACATGGGTGATGATACTTATAAAATGGTTCTTAGGATATGGTCTATTTAAGTTAATGGTTGAACATTCAATAATATTACATGTGGTCCCTCACTTTCCACAAATATCCTATCAATTTCCAAAATCCCTCACCTTGGTCTAGGCATGTGAGTTGAGTTCACTCCAGATTTAGTGTATGTTAG
This sequence comes from Torreya grandis, assembly GCA_037957365.1. NCBI lineage: Eukaryota > Viridiplantae > Streptophyta > Pinopsida > Cupressales > Taxaceae > Torreya > Torreya grandis. The sequence continues at coordinate 623,721 of JARHVA010003285.1, forward strand.
TGAGTTACACATTAATAATATATTAGTAGTGGGAATTGTTGATCATCATAATCAACTATATAAATTCTCACATTTTTCTATTGAATCTCCTTTAGATTCTTTTTCTTTGGAATGACCTAACCTTCATGATAGTTTTGAGCCTGATCATTCATCTAATATTGATGACTCCTCTTCTAACACATATGACTACAACAATGATGGGGACAGACCTCTACAATCTCCTTGTCACATTTTATATGCTAAGGATTTATTTCCTAATTATCCTAACTCTTTTATAATTAAAATATTACAAGGTGCATGTATATTAATCCAAGACACATTAGATATTAAGTAATATATTCCATAGTTTCAAGGCATTTCATAGTACTTATTAACATGTGCTCCAACTACACCATAATTTCTTAGAGAAGTTAGACCTCCCACCTTGAATGAGGATAAAAATTCCTTGTATAGGCATAAAACCCTAGTTTAAGATTGATTAGGAACTTGGTGGACACATTCACTATTCTAGGGTGCTCCACTCTTCACTGCTTCTACTTATGATACATAGTCACTTCTAGGAACTTTGTTATAGGATATAGGATGGATCTAGGTAATTATAAACTCTATTATGGATTTTTATCCTTATTCTCTTCTTTTCTCTTTTTTGGGAGAGTATTTTTTTCCTATGATTTTTCTCCTTTTCTCCATTTTATGGGAGTAGCATTATGATTGGGTACCTCTCAGGCCTTACTGATGGGACCCAATTCTCTTACCCACATAAGCTATGCTCTTTGGGGGTGTTACTGTAAGATATTTACCATTTTTTTTAAATAAATGGTTATTAGTCATTTTTCTTAGGGCTATTAATTTAATTATAAAAAATACAACTTATATGTTTTCTAATTGTGAATTTTTACCCTTTTGGTGACCTAATATCTCACTATATAATGTACCTTATTTGTAATTTTTAGATAATTGGCTAATAAATCAATTTAGAAATCTCTCTTTTATTTTTCATATTCATCTCACTTAATCTTAGGGTTTTTTATAATCTATGACATTCATAGATCTTGTAGTCATTTGATAATAAATGATGAAGAGGAAACCATACACTTAAAATAATTGATAACATGCATTAACTTCATACCTTTACTTGACACTAATAACCTTATCTTAATTCCTTTCTTTGATCTTTATATATACTTATTTAACTCTTGAAGCTAATTTGATCACTATAATAGGCTCTTAACCCTCTTTGTATTCATATAGTCTCTTCTCTTTTCATGAAGACCTATTATCATTTAAATATTATATGTACTCACTCTTTGATATGATTCATCACAAATAGTATCTCAAACCAATGTTCAAAACTTACACTCTTCATTTTTTATTGAAGCTTGCTTCTTTCAGATAGACCCTATTGTAGGCTCAATTTTTACCCTTGGAGAGAGAGTTATTCAATCTCCCTCTAATTGAGCTATGCAATGTGAACAATCCCAAGTTGTGGTTCACTTATGATGGGGTGGAACATCTGGTGAAGGCCAAATTCCTGTTAATGCTAATCTAAATTAATTAAAATAACTAAGAAAATGGTTTAAAGGATCCTAAGAGTGTTAAAAGGTGATGCACCAAAGTTAAAATGGATACTCATATAATCTTGAACACACACTAGATCAACAAAAGACAACTATGGATTACTCAATCTCAAAATCTCACTAGTTTCATTTATGTTTCAAAGAAGAAGTTCTAAGTATAACACTAATCTATATCTATAAATTAGCTTGAAAACACATTCAAAGAGGTAAATAGAAGGATAATAAACTAATAATGATGTCCTTCACAAATTCACCATACTCAAGCATACTAATCACTAATTAAAGACAAGAGATATGCAAAGAGATGATATTATTACTTCAAAATGTAGATCTTAAAATATTTTGATAGGTTTTAACCATATAAAATGAGCAAACTTTTGTAAAAGTATCAATAAGTATCTTTATCCTAAAAAAGAATAATAAATTTTAATAGCTCAGAATCCCCATAATAGAAATGAGACTAGGATATATAGGACAAAGGAGCAAGAGAAAGAGCATGGGTGTTAGGAACTTGTGTGACCCCTTATCTTTACTTTATTAGTATACTAGCTGTTATGGATGAATATGCTTTATAAGTCATCTCATGACCATTTTATTTTATCCGACCTTCATGGGAAGTAGTAGTTGCTTAGATTAGACTTATTATATAAGTGTTGAGTCTAATAGATGCATCTGCAAATTATTTGTATTGAGCTTGCTCAAAGGAGGTTATCCTCTTGAAGTGGCTTGTGATCAATATAATTCCTTTAGTGTTTCTGATAATCATAGAAATCTATTATATTATACATTTTTAGTAAATTAATCCACTACCCTAAATTCTGACACTGTATGTTTTGGATTGTTTCTGTGTATTTTGATTTTTTTTTAATGTTTTTGCATGAATAGAAATGCAATTTTTTGCAAGATAAATTTGAATAGATTCAAATAAATAAATAAATAGTAGTGTACTCTTCCAACTATATAAAATCTAATCTTCTTATTCACTTCAGATGATTACAATAAATATCTCTAGCACACATACAAAATAATATAAAATATTGTCTTAAAAACTTGGTTTTTTTGTAATCTAAAAATAAACCCTAGATTTGGTACAACTCTAGTTGTTATTTCAAACACATAGTTGTCAACATTAGTTATACTACTGTAGTCAGTTGATATACTACTGATGTCGGTCTCTGTCGATTGGTTCTCTCTATTGATGTTGATTTCCCTACTGACGTCGGTATGTGAGTTGGCTGATGTCGGTCTCTGTGCTCCTTGCAGCCTGTGACTGCTGCACATTTCTGCTAGCCATGCACTTCTCCAATCTATGATTTGGCTGGTATGGCTTGGTATAGATCTATATGGATTCTATATAGTAGCAAATAGAATATAATACAGCCTATATGTTGGATGCCTGATCTCAAGAAATATTGCGTTAATACTGAAGATATTTATTTGGACAATCTTTTGAATCAAACCCTAATGAAATGAATACTTGTAAATCTCTATGATAAATTTTGTATGAAGTTATCTCTCAAACTGGTAATAAATCAGCTGATATCTCACAACCTCTGAATCACGCACACTAAAGATTGCACGTTCTTTAAAGCAAATAAAATAATGGAAACCCTTAGCTCAATCTTCTCAAAAAATACTTAGCAAAAATTTTCTTCAACATCAATAATTATCAATAATATGGCACTCCCTCCAATGAGAAACCCTTATATCCTTTAAAAGGTGTGCTTGCCCTAATTAGGGTTTCATAATTAAGAATTAGGGTTTTATAATTAAAAATGTGCTTAATAATTAATATTTAATTAAATCAATCAAATATAAATATCTCCCTCAATACATGTCTGATCCTTGAATCATCTAAAGCTAGTGAACTAGGGAGTGATTCCACACATGACCATACCATAACAGGGGTGCTCTGTTGAGTGCCAAAAATCCATAAATAATAAGAGCTCAGGCAAATGTGTCTAAAAGAGCTTGAATGAAAGCCAACTGGAAAATTCTACTAGTCAAAGCCAAGCCAAGCTCCATCAAGACCCTCTATGCATCCTATCAACCTATGAGGGTCGCATAATAGGCTAATCATCAACTCTAAAAGATGTCAACTGAAAAGGGGACATGACAATCTGCCCCTCCTGAAATTGCTTATCCCCAAACAATCACTGAACAATAAACCAATCAATCCACCTGGATCCCAAATGTAGTCATGATCTATACTGCTATCAATCGATGCAAGCTCCTGTAATATCCTTTGAAATATAATCAAGAGGAATCCATAATCAAACTGGCAAATACAACTCAACCAAACTCTAAAATCACAACTGCCACAATCAAGAACCCATAAGAAACAAACTCTTGAAATATCATAACATAAGTAGAGTGGACAACTCAAACTACCAAAGTCACAAATACCATATACACATTCCACCATGTTATGTCTATCACAACTCTCATCCCATGGCATCCAACCATCCCATAACTGATGACAAGCACTTATAGTGTAATTTCGATAAAATGCACCACTCTCAATCAATGGCTCAAACTGCAATCTAGAAGAAACTAACTGCAACTGATCACTAACGAAGCCCAAACCAACTACTACCTCTAAAGACACCTCCAAAGGAGGAGTATCACAAACAAGAACCAAACCAACTTTGTTGGCCATCAACTCCTACTCTAAGTCATGCACTGACAAACTATCAACCCCAACACCTATCACCATGCCATGTTTATCACAACTCTCATCCCATGGCGTTAAATCATCCCAAGTACCAAGATAAGAATCCCAACATCCAATCCATGAAAAAAAATCAACTGCCAACTCAAGTAAACTCCTCACTTAAATAATGTGAACAATACCAACTGACTTCATGCAGCTGTCTCCTATACCCACTATAATTTTTGAATCTAGAGTGTGAATGCTAGACATACTCATATCATCATCAACATGTGACCTGACTGTAACTCCTTTCTATCTCTCCATGTTGGAGAGATTGACCTTTCCTTTTATGTTTTGAAGATGCTATCTCACCTTGATAGCCACTAATCTAGCTTCCTTGGCCCTTTGTGACCACATATCACATAAATTTTGTGTCCTTTCCACATCCTTCCAAGTCTAATATTCGTGATGTGAAAGTGAAGTAGCACTATGATCATCCAAAAAATCCATACCATTATTACCCATATCATTAGCATGCTCTACGCTAGCCTCTAATGTAGAAGTCTCAAGTGAATATTCTTGTGAAGATGATATAGACAACTCATTCCCCATGGCTGTCCTCATATCTTTCTTAAAAGTCTAATTTTTGCTTTCCATGGGATCAGCTATATGCTGGTCACTAGATGATGAAAATTCATTGTAAATATTTCTAGATACTTCACCTATAGAGACCTCTTATTTATCCTTCCTTTTGTTTTGTGATATGGACCCTTTGAACATGGATGCCATATACCATGTTAATTTGTCTTCGATTCTAGGGTGTGAAATCAATTCATTCATCCTCCTTTACTTTTCAACCAACTTGTTCAAACTTTGTTTAAGCTTCTCCATATTCTTGTCCCACTGCTTCTGAGTACTTGAAGTACCCATGATTAATTAGCTAATTTAATGCCCAATCTACCCAATAAGATGGTAGGACAAAAGCTCTGATACCATTGTAGAAACCCCTGTTTCCCTTGAATTCTGACACTGTATGTTTTGGATTGTTTTTGTGTATTTTGATTTTTTTTAATGTTTTTACATGAATAGAAATGCAATTTTTGCAAGATAAATTTGAATAGATTCAAATAAATAAATAGCAGTGTACTCTTTCAACTAACTAAACTCTGATCTTCTTATTCACTTTAGATGATTACAATAAATATCTCTTATACACATATAAAATAATATAAAATATTGTCTTAAAAACCTAGTTTTTCCACAATCTAAAAATAAACCCTAGATCTGGTATGGCTCTGGTTGATGTTTCAAATACACAGTCACCGACACTAGTTATACTACCACAGTGGGTCAATATACTACCGATGTCGGTCTTTGTCGATCAGTTCTCTCTGTCGATGTCAGTTTCCCTGCCAACATTGGTATGTGAGTCAGCCGATGTTGGTCTCTGTGCTCCTTGTAGCGTACGACTGCTACACATTTCTGCTAACCGCACACTTCTCCAATCTATAATTTGGTTGGTACAGATTGGTATAGATCTGTATGGATTCTGTACAGTAGCAAATAGAATATAGTATAACCTATATGATGGATGCCTGATCTCAAGAAATATTATGTTAATACTGAAGATCTTTATCTGGATAATCTTCTGAATCAAACTCTAATGAAATGAATACATGTAAATCTCTGTGATAACTTCTATATGAAGTTATCTCTCCAACTGGCAATAGATCAGTTGATATCTCACAACCTCTGAATTGCACACACTAAAGATTACACATTCTTCAATGCAAATAGAATACTGGAAACCCTTGGCTCAGTCTTCTCAGAAAATACTTAGCAAAAATTGTCTTCAACATCAATAATTATCAATAATATGGCACTCCCTCCAATGAGAAACCCTTATATCCTCTAATAGGTGCGCTTTCCCTAATTAAGGTTTCATAATTAATAATTAGGGTTTCATAATTAAAAATGTGCTAAATAATTAATATTTAATTAAATCAATCAAATATTAATATCTCCCTCAATACATGTCTGATCCTTGAATCGTTTGAAGCTGGTGAACCAGGGAGTGATTCCACACATGACCATACCATAATAGGGGTGCTCCGCTGAGTGCCAAAAATCCCTAAATAATAGGAGCTCAGGCAAATGTGTCTAAAAGAGCCCAAACAAAAGCCAACTGGAAAATTTTGCTAGTCGAAGCCAAGCCAAGCTCCATCACGACCCTCTATCCATCCTATCAGCCTATGAGGGTCGCATAATAGGCTAATCATCAACTCTAAAAGATGTCAACTAAAAAGGGGACATGACATATTTCATGAATTTTAATTAATTTGTTTTAGGAGGATCCTTTCATCTAGTATTATAGTGCCTTTCAAGGCAAATTTTTTCCTTCAAAAAGTCTTAGCTCTATTCTAATACATAATTAATTTTAGTAATTATATATATCACAATAATGTATTTCAGATCAGGGTAATAACCTAGCCACATAATTATTGGAAGTGCTTAGGTGAAATCCCTAAAAATAATTGTGAAGTGTACCAAAGGAACCCCAAATTATTTGTCCCATTGAGAGGACCTATTAGCGAAAAAGGAAACGGCCCCTTCTTTATTAACTAGTTCCCATCTATGAGGAAAACCAAGAGTTGTCACTAAGAGATAAATTCATGGCTAATTTTTGTTTAGAGAGTCGTACTCACTTATATGGCATTGGTGGCTAGAGTGGTATATTTAAAACCTTAGGCATCCATCAAAACTTAGGGCCCATTTCTATTAGTTTTACAATATTACCAGTAGAGTATCACAAAATTGCCATATCATATTTTCCATAGAGTATTAATAGACTTGTTATACCAATTTTATCATATTACTAGTAGAGTATCAGAAAACTACCATATCATATTTGCAAATTTGTCATATTAGTTTTAGCATATTCCTAGTAAACTTGTCTCATATAACATAGTAACTATTTTCCTTTTTTTCCTTATCTCTCATTTTTTAGTCCCATTGATCCTAAAATTATCCAAACACCTAAAATTCCATTCCCCATATTTTCTTCCTTGATGTCCATATCTTTATTCCAATCCTAATTCTTATAAATCTCAATTTACCCATTTTTTGGGTTTTACCATAACTTCTATTTTTGTCCATTTTCTTCAAACACTTTCCACAATGTTCATCTCCCTATTCTACTCCTTTGACCCTCTTTGATAAATTTTCTAGTTTTTCCATTTTCACTCTTGAAATTGTCCTCACCTTTGTCAATCATACTCCTATTATGCAAAAAAATTAGTAAAATTACCTTTACCCATTCCAATTTTTTTCCCAAATTAAAAACTTCCCTTACTAAATGTGTCTTAACTCTAGTTTCCCTACCCATTCCATAGAAAACAAATATCTTATTCTAGTCATGGTAATAACCTGAATAGGAGAAAAAAACATGAAATATGAAATTTCCATCCTCAAGACCCACATTAAAGATATTGATGAAAAAATTATTTGCCTTAGTTTTAAACATACCACCATGAATAAGAGATAGCATCTAGAGTCCTCTTCAGACATTGGGTTTTATTCTTGTAATAATTTTCATGGGCTGAAGCTTAATTCACCTTGATTCAATGGTCTAGATTTAACTAGATGGATCTATCAAGCATAAAAATATTTTATTTTGAGTAATAATTTATATTCTAATAAGGTCCTCTGCATCCCTTCACTTGGAACATGAGGCCCTTCAATGGTATCACTGGTATACCAAGGCTCATGATGATCCCTTATGGACTAATTTTTGCACCCTCATTTTACAATGGTTTGGCCCTAGTACTTTTGATGACTTCACTAGAGCACTCACTAAACATTTTCCAAACAATAACCTGTGAGAGAATATCAAATGAAATTTGAAAAACTAGACATAGACATAGACTTGGTTCTATTCTCCTCCAAGAAGGATACCCCATTGCATTCAAAAAAAGAGTCCTTTTTGGCAAAAAATTAGTACTCTCTACTTATGATATGGAAATGATGGCCATTTTGCATATAGTATAAAAGTGGTGGCCATACATACTAGGGAATCATTTTTACATCAAAACTGATCACTAGATTCTAAAATATTTAATGGAATAATGGGTCTCTACCCCATCGAAATATAAATGGGCTAGTAAACTCATGGGTTATGATGATGAGATCACTTACAAGAAGGGTAAGGATAATATTGTGGCTAATGCTCTATCTTGCACATTTGAGGACAAAGTTTCCCTTTCAACTATTTTCATGTCTATTCTAAATTGGTTGGATGTTGTACAACAAGGGTATGTTAATGAATCCTCATTATCTCAAATCATTCAATAGTTGGCCACTAACCCCTCCATAGTATCACATTATTCTTAGGATGGTACTTATCTATGATACAAAGGTCATATGGTGCTTCCCTAGAGTACAAATATTTAGTAGGCTATATTCTATAAACTCTATGCTTCTACATCCATAGGGTACTCAAGGTTTCTCAAAACTTATGAGTAGTCACATTGTAACTTCCTTTGGAATGGAATGAAAAATTCAATTCAATAGATGGTGGCTAAATGTGATAGCTTCTAATGCAACAAGGGTGAAATCACACTCATTCCTAGGTTGCTTGAACCCTTGCCCATCTCTACCAATATTTAGATAGCTATTTCTATGGATTTCATTGATGTGCTCCCAAAATATAGAGGTAAAACATATGATCTTTGTTTTGGTTGATTACATATCTAAATATAATCATTTTGTGCCCTAATCCATCCCTATACCTCCTCCATAGTCACATAAATTTTTTTAGACCATATTTCCCATCTTTATGCCATTCTTTCTTCTGTTATCTCAAATTGTGATGTAAGCTTCACCATAAATTTTTGGATAAAACTATTTCAATGCATCGACACCCAACTGAAGATGAGTTCTAGGTATCATCCATAAATGAATGGCTAGATTGAAATTGTCAACAAATACCTAGATACTTTCCTTTATTACTTCACCTTTAAAATAAAAATACCAATGGGAAAAATGGCTTCCTCTCACTGAATGATTGTACAATACCTCCTACCACACTTCAACTAAAATGACTCCCTATGAAGTAGTCTATGGTCAAGCACCACTAGTTCTCTTTATATACACCCCTATTAATTTACCAATTTAAGTGGTCAACATGCTTCTCCAAACCTAGAATCTAATTCTCAGCACCCTATGGGATAATATTCATATTTCACAAAATATAATGAAATAATAGGTTGATCAACATTGTTCTAAACACACCTTTCAATTAAGTGATATGGTTTTTCTTTTCCTATATTCATATGATCAATCTTCCCTAAAACATAAAGGGAATCATAAGTTAGCTCCAAAGTTTCATGGGCTATATAAGGTTTTATAGAAGATTGGTTCAATTTCTTATAAGCTAGATCTCTCACCTTGTCATGAGTTCATCTAGTATTTCATGTCTTTTGTCTAAATAAAGTTTTTGGTATAAACATCAAAGTGTAGACTATTTTACCATAACTTGATAATGAAGGATCCATATGTATTGAGCTAAATGCAATCTTAGATAGGCACACATGCCAACTTCACTCTTGATCTATCATAGAGGTTTTAATTTAATGGAAAAGAATGCAACTAAAGGATGTAATGTGGGAACCACTCTTTCAAATTCAACACCAATTCCCACATCTAAATATTTGAATACAAATATTTTTTGAAGAGGGAGGGGATGTTAGGAACCAATATGACCCATTTTCTTTACTTTGTTAGTATATTAGTTTCTATGGATGCATATGTTTTGTAAGTTGTCCCATGAGCATTTTTTTTTATCCCACATTCATAAGGAGTTGCTTAGATTAGACTTAGTATATAAGTAAGTGTTGAGGCCAATAGAGGTATCCACAAATTATTTGTATTGATCTTCTCAAAGGAGCCTAGCCCCTCGAAGTGGATTATGATCATTCTAATTCCTTTAGTATGTATGCTAATCATAAAAATATGTTATTTCATACATTTTTAGTAAATTAATCTACTATTTCATGAATTTTCATTAATTTGTTATAAGAGGATCCTCTCAATGGGAGCATGCCATCAGAGAGGAAACACACCATCTCAAGTCATTAATTGAGCTTGAACTACCACATTTCCTATCCAATGAAATCCTTGCCACCTTTTTGATCAATCAAGACACCATACATGGCTTACCAAGTTGAAAACCCCCATAAGGACCCATGAATGCATTGAATGCCCCTAGTTGTAGTTCTTAATACTAGACCCTTTCTTTGATCCTTCATGTCATCTCTCACTTGAGGACAAAACTTCATGCTCGTGGGTCTAACAAAAGCATGGATTTTTTCATTTTAGGCAACTATTGTTAAAAATATGGCCATTCTGAAGGACAATGAGCTTCTTCAATAATCACAAACAACTACCTTCGATCAAATCTGGACCAAATCATTTCTATAGATGAAAAACTAATATCCTTCATTATTATTTTGTTAATTACATATATTGATGTATTATTATTAATTATGTAGCCCTTTAGATCTCCATCAGGTCCAAATGACCTATTTTTACCCTTGAAAATCTATAGAAAATAAGGGCTCATTATGTATAAGTATGCCTTAAAGAATGGTGGACACAGTCACAGAATGGACCCTATATGCTACAAACCTTCAAACCAAATGTCTATATTTAACCTTAATGGTGGTCCCTTTATGTATTTTAACCTAACTAAAATACTGTGTCCCTTTCATGGCATTCAATTAAGCTTCAATGGCATCAAGATGACCCTATAATACTTATTTACCTTTATCAAAAATTACTCTTGGCTTCTTGACCTTTATTTTCATTAGTCATTGATAATGGCCCAAATCATTGACTCATTAACCCATCTCACACCATTGATATTTCTTGGTATGATTTACCACAAGTCATTGATCTACCTTTAACTTTTCAATATCTCTCTAAGATGGTACACTTGGTAACCCTACATTTGATTTCAGGATCCACTATCAGTTTTCTACCTTATGTGCTTATTCCACATGGTGGCCTCTAAGTTCCTTAACATTTTGACTTACACAGACATTATTGGGTCAAGTTGTATGAATAAATTTTGATCATTATATCTATCAAGATCTAATATTTTAACTTAAATGGCTAACTCAAAATACCAATCTTTGACATCCACATAAATGTATTTGATGTATGCACAAACATATTTGACATTCACGTGACCATCATTAATATTTTTTATCCTCAAAGGCTATTTTACATGTCTTAAATTTGATGTCTGTGTGCCCATCATTTTATGTCTACATGAACTTCATTGACATCTCTGTGACCATCAAATGTTAGACCTCAATAATTAATTGCATGAGCTTTATTTTGACATTGGTATGAACATCCTATTCTGTATGTTCAATATTGAATACCCATAACATGATATATAAATATTGTGTGGACATGAAAATTTTAGAGGGTTATATTTTCATAAATAAATCCATAGCACTATAATATTTTTGTTGATTATGCTCTCTAAGTGGACTTATAAAATCCATAAGTGAACTGGTATGTTTATTCTTGCATGATGTCCAGGTGATGGTCTGGATCACTTACGCTTATGCTTGACCTTTTGAATGAATTTAAAATGCTTGAATGAGCTCCTAGGGATTATATAAGACTTCATTCATGATATTAAACATTATGACTTCCATGAAGACATGTTTTCCTAAATTTGGACAAACTACACTTTAATTGAACTTAAAGTGTTTTAAAATCTTTACAAGCTACATATCTCTTTGGTCCACTCATTCCATCTAGAATATCTGGTCTTCTACTCATACATTAACAACCTGATCTATCTAGGCACAAACTTGGTATGTAGTCAAAAAATGGCCAACATATTTGGTGACTCACATGGAAGCATGCTTGATATTCTTGAGAACCTAGTATATTTTACCTTGACTAGTCTATTGGGCATATGGAGTCCCAAGTATCCTTTCAACTAATCATGAAGATACCACAAGGTTATCCATGTATGTAACCTTGATTAAAGCAACAAGATTAAAATAAATATAATAAAAAAGTGCCTAAGGCACCTTTTGAAAAGGAAACACACAAAAAAAAAGTGTGCATAAGGCACTTAGAGGAAAACATACAGCTATTTTAACATGTATAATATGTTACAAAATATGGCAATACATTTAATAATAGGAATTTAAATTAATTTCATTGAATGGGATGAGTAATACCTTTCCATCCATTTGGGTAAGCTAAAAATCCTTGTGTTCCTTACATCCATAGATCAAATTAGGACCATTTCACAAGCTGTCAAACTTGGTATGGTTTCCTAGTTTGAACTTATTTGAGTCCCATTTTTGGACTAGGTCCCCTTATTTAAAGCTTCTTATTATAGCTCTCTTGTAAAAGGCCTTTTTGAATTGATATTGATGTGACTCCAAAGTTTTCATAGCAAGCTCCCTAGTTTATTCTAGCTCCATGAGATCTATCATCCTCACATTTATGGGCTCTTCCTCCATCGACTCAAGCGGATGGGCCAACTCTAATGTAGGCATCTCAAGAGAGATAGGAAATTTGGATTCCTTTTCATACAAAATAACATATGGATAATTATGAATGGTAGTTATAAGAGTGACTCTATTAGCCCATAAGGTTATCCTATGTTTGTTTTTCCCTGTCGTATGATTCTCTTCCATGGTCCTCATAATGATCTTTAACAAATTCTTTTTTGTGGACTCTGCCACTGCATTTCATTGAGGATAGTAGTTGGTAGAGGTGGTAAGGTAGATGCCTAATTTGATATCTCACTCACTTGTCTTCATACTAAGGAATGACAATGCATTATCTAAAATTATGGTGGTTGGGACACCAAACCTAGTCATAATGCTATCATAGAAGTCTAAAACTGCACCCTCATTAGCCTCCTTCAAAGCAATGGTTTCCACCCACTTGGTGAATTAGTAAGTTGAAATGAGTACAAATTTATGACTTTTAATTGATGGTGGATTGATCATCCCTGTGAAGTCTAACCCCCATTACATGAAGGTTTTCTCCACTTGAATTGGATTGAGTGGAAGGGATGCTAGTTTTTGCTTTCTTGTAAAGAGGACACAATTCTAGCATTTTATAACCCATGTATGAACATCCTTGAAAATATTTGGATAGTAATAACCATCCCTCATTACCTTTATTTTTGTGGTTATATGTTTAAAATGGCCTCCTATAGGTCCATCATGGAACTATTTCTAGATCTTGGTCACTTGGTCATCAACTATGCACCTAAAAAGTACCCCATTGAGGTATTTTCTAAATACAACACCATCAACTAATGCATAAGATACATATTGAAGCTTGAAATACCTTATTTTGTCTATATCCAAACCTTGGGGACATTCACATATTGCTAAGAAGTGAGCCATATCTTGAAGCCAAATCTTTTAAAGTGGAGGTACACCTATTTATGAGTTGTCTTGGGTAAAAAAATAGCTTCCTTGTCTTCTTAGAGGTCAATTACCATGTTCTCACACAAAAAATTTCCCCTAACTAGCTTGCTACCTTTTATCTCCACATCATATTCCATAACCTTTATGATCTAGCATGCTTTCTTCTCATTCAAATCTTTGTTAAGGAGGAATTCCCTAAATTTAGGATGAGACACCATAACATGGATCTTACTAGTGCAGAGCATGGGCCTAAAATTATTTAGGCCTGTCAAGGATACAAGAACTTATTTTTGAATGAAAGTGTACCTCACCTCATATCCTTCTAGCCCCTAACTAAAAAATTAAATTAGTTGTTCCATTCCTTCACCATTCTTCTACATCAACATAGCTAATATGTTGTCAATATTGGCAAAAGTGTACAATATGAACTCCTTAGAGAATTCAAGATTCAATAGTGAGGGTGCTTGGGTAATGGCTTTTTTGATGGCTTCAAATGTTGCCTTGCCTTCATCTAACCAAGCAAACACTTGGCTCTATTTAAGCATGGTGGTGATAGGTTTGACCAGGTTTGCAAAACCAAGTATTGAAATTATGATAAATTTTATCTTACCAAGAAATTTATACATCCCCTTCTTGTGATTTGGAAAGGACAAGGCTTAGGTATCACTTACTCTATCAAGGTCAATAGAAAATCCTTCTTTTGAAATAATATGACCCAATAGTTTACCTTCATGCATAATAAACACACATTTCTTGGGATTTAAAGAGATTTCATACTCTCTACATCTCTATAAAATTAGCCTCAAATGGTCCATGTGCTCATGAGATTTGTTGGAAAAGAATATGATGTCATCCAAGTAGACCAATACCATTTGATCTAGTAGTCCTTGTAAGGCCATGTCCATTTCTCTTTGAAAAGTTTTCCCATCATTAGACAATCTAAAATACATATTTTGATAATCAAATGTGCCCCAGTTGGTGGTGAAGGTAGTCATATACTTATCTTCCTCTCTCACTAGCACTTGGTTATAACCTAAATACCCATCTAAGAGAGAAGTATTTTGTACTAGTAACTATTTGTAAGAGTTTCTCCATAGATGGTAGAGGGTAATGATCCTACAAAGAGACTCTATTAAGATATTTAAAGTCCACACATAACTTTATCTCCCCATTTTTCATCTTGATAGGTACTATATTAGTTACCCATGAGGAGTGATTAATTGGAAATATTGTATTAGATTCAACCAACTTGGTCAATTCCTTTCTCATGAGCTCTTTAATCTTGGGGTTTATGGGCCTCTGCTTCTATCTAAAAGGCTTGGTGGTAGCCTCTAGCTCTATAGTGTGTTGGGTTAATTTGGGATTAAATAACCTTAGTTCATTATATTTCCAAGTAAATATGTCCACATATTCCTTACAAATCTCTATGAAAGCATGCCTTTTAGCTTTAGTGCTCACCTTTCCAACATTATGTGTTCAAAGATAATAACTCTCTCATAGTTCTCTTCATTAGTTAACATCACTATTTTTTCCTTCCCCATATGGTCCCCTTCATTAAATAGAACTTCTATGGTGGCTATCCATTTAGGAGGATTATTATACCTTAATTGAAAAATATTCTCCCCATACTAATGCTATAATTTTCCTTGGTTGATGGAGGATAACTCTACTTCTTGTTGAAAGAAACATGCAATTTATTTATCATTTTCAAAGAAATACCAATGAGCTTCATTATTTGGCATTGATGGTATTATTACCACTTTGACATGTGGTTTCACCTTTGTTCTTTTTAATTGATTGGGGATATCAAAATGAGCCCCCACAATTTCTAGTTTATCATCATGTTGATTTTTGCCTCTTGACACTAATTAGATGCCGAAGGCCTCAAAATCCTCTATTAGGTCCCACACTCTATGTTTGTAGGACTTCATTAATGGTTTATTAGTGCATTCTAGCTCTTTACTTGGTGCAAACCCAATTAAATATCCCCATAGACTTGAAATTACCTAATCCCTCTCTTATTATCCCATTAAAGGCCATAGATGAGACCTTTATATTCCATTACATTACAAGAGTAAATGAATTGGAACCAATACAAAGATAAGTACTTATCAATTGAAGGGGATATTAGCATAAAAACTACACCCACTCCATGTTTTATCCTTGAGCCATCAAAGAACAACTTCTATAGACCAATAAGATCTTTTTGAGGCCTCATGATGGATGGTATGGGCTAGATTTCTTCATGCAAATAGTAGACACCCAAGTCCCTTTCTTCAACACCCTCTAAGGGATATACCAACTAATTATCATTCCATATCTCATCTAAGAACACTTTTATTATCTCTTCTAGATGAGTGTTTAACACTTACCCCATTACAAATTAATCATCATCAATAATGGTGAAATTGATGTTGATATTATGTAGCCCATAGAGTTCTATGTGGAATTTTGAAATAGGCTCAACTTTGATTACAACTTTGTCCCCATATTTTTTTTTGAATGCCATAAATGACCAATCTACTATAAGATAGCCTCCTATCTTTACTATAAACTCTATGGATAATGATAATGCAAAGTGAGGAGGCACATCCAATATCAATACATCTTCATCCACTAAGACATTAAGACAAGCATGTAGTTTCATATTGAGGTCTCTGATTATGCCAAATGGATTGATAAAAGAACCAACAAGTTGAAGTACCCCTTTGGATTGGGGCTCATATTTTAGACCAAGTTGATTATCTAGGGACTTTGGCATTACCCAGGTACTATTCCCACTATCCACTAATAAATTATGCACCAGAGAGTTACCAATGATCACTAAGATGTATAAGGGAGGAGACCTGACCACCTTACTTGTCTAATTTTCATTAGGCCCTTTGGCCAACTTGGTGATAACTACATTCAACTTGCTTAGTGGATTGTTTGCATCTAGTGTAACATTAATCTTGGATATACCTTCCTAAAGAATGTCCACTTGACTAGGTATGGATAACATATCCCAAATTAGCACACTCACATTAGACCTTTTCATTTTTTCTACAATGTTGATAAAAAAATATCAAATTTTGGTTGTGCTTAGGAATAAAAAATTCACCTTGAGCATGTGAGTTTTTAGGGACCAAGATATTTACATGATTTTGAACCTTTGGAGATACTTAGAACTTTGGAATAGTATAATGTCTAATTGGTTTGGATATTGAAGGAGTAATGATAGGAGGATCCTTGCTTGGTTCGTAGTTACCATCCATGTTCATTATTTTGAATTTGGTATTTGTATCCACTATAATGTAGGCTTGAGTAGAACTAGCCTACTAGTTGGATGCATAACACTCTTCCTGCCCATAACTAACCATGGTGGAATCCAACTAATTTGGTCCCTGATTAGACCCTTGACATTGTGGAGGCTATTTTGGCTTGGTCATCATAAGTACCTCTAAATTTTGGGCCATCATAGCTTGGTTATACCCAAAATTAGTAGCTTTCTACCATTGATCATTGAAGGCTTGATTGAGGTCAATATTTAGTATAACATGTTGACCAAAAGACTGATTTCAAGGCATGGTACCCTCTGCTTCTTGATCCACATTGTTTTTAACTAGTACCAAGGTGTTGTAAGTGCTATCAACATTAGGATTTTAGTTATTATACCTATTATAGCCATGTTCCCCTTATTCTTGGTTTTGACCATGGCCTTGGCCTTGGTAGTTCCCTTTATATGGTGGCCTATTCACTTGGAATGATTACTACTAAAGTTAATATAAATTTTTATAAGGCCCATATAAATATAAATACTAATTCCTCTTAACATTTACTATCTCATTTCCAAAAGACTGAAACATGGTCTTGAACTCTTGGAAGTTCTTTTGGTCTTGGGAATCACTAGATCCACTAGTGGAAGCTTTCTCTTCTTTTGGTTTAGGTATTACAATAACTGTTAGTGTAGGAGGAAAGACATCAAGTGGAGGGATAACAATATGATGTGTTCTAATTTTAGGAAATAAGGGCATTAGTGGTCTAGGTATAAGCTTTCCAACTTGAACCAAACAATTTTTTGCTTTGATGGCCACCTCATATGCATGTGAAAGTATAATCCCTCCAATAGATTGGATCATCACTACTATATCACTATTAAAATCATTTAAATAATATAGAAAGGCAAAGTTGGGGGTTGGTCTAATTGAGACTAAGATTTTGTCCCAATTTTTTAATAACCTTGTGTTGAAGTCTTGCATGACTTCATGAGGGGATATTTTAATGATAATTAGTTGCTATGTAAGTGAAAAATGGTAAATTTTTTCCTCAAGTATTTTACATAAGGATTTTCCTAATTAGTCCCATGTCTAAAATGGATTTAGCAATAAGGCCTCTATACCAATCTAGGGCCTTTGCTTTAAAATAAGTATCCAATAACCTAATAGTTATATTTTCCTTAGTGACATTATGCATTTTGTAAAAAATTGGATATATCCATGAGGTGCTCAGAAGGTGTTTTAGATTGGTATCTAGTATAATAAGGGACACTTTTAAGGGCTACAACTAGGATAGAGTCATATTGAGCTAGGTATATAAGACTTTGGCCATTAAATACACAAAATATTTAGGGGTTACCATAGCTATGCAAGGGTTTAATAAAGATCCTCTTGTAGCGGTAGGCCTTGAAAATGACCTAGGAGAAAAATTTCCCTGATATGGATGTGTATTGGCAAACCTTAATCATATACCTAAATATAAAGGTAGTTCAAAAAATTAAAAGGGAATACATCTTGAATCTAACCTTGTTGTCACATTTGGCATGAGATGAAGCCATTGTTCTGATACCAAAATGTTAAATCTTCCTTTTGGAGTGACTAGATGTTGTTTCTTGGTAACTTAACTATTGTAAATTTGATCAAACCAAAATCCTCTTTGATTAATCTTCCTTTTGGAATGGGTCCCATTAGGTGTGCTAGAAACTATTATCAGATAAATTTATGCCCTTGGATATATTTCTTCAATATCCCTGTAATTGAACTATGTAATGGGAATAAACCCAATCTATGGGTTACCTATGATGGGGTTAGACCTCCAGAGAAGGCCAACTTCATCTTGATGCTCAACCAAACTAATGAAAAAAATTGAGAAAAGGGTTATAAAGGGTTTAATGGATCCTAATATCACTAAAATGTGATACACCAAACTTAAAATGGACACTCATATAATCTTGAACACACACTAGATCAATAAAAGACAACTATGGCTTACTAAATCTCACAATCTCACTAGTTGCATAAAGGTTTCACAGAAGAGGTTCCAAGTAGAACACTAATCTAGACCTACAAGTTACCTTGGAAAAACCTTAAAATAGGAAAATATAAGGATAATAAACTAGGAATAATCTCCTTCACAAATTCACCATACACAAGCATACTAAGCACTGATTAAAGACAAGAGTTAGGAAAAGAGTCAATCTTATTAATTCAAAAGGTAGTTATTATAATATTTTGATAGGTTTTAACCATATCAAATGAGCACACTTTTGAAAACAATAATGAGTAACCTTGTCCCAAAAAATAATGATAAAGTCGAAGAGCTTAGAACCCCCATAATGGAAATGAAACTAGTATATATAAGATAAAGGAGTGAGAGAATAAACATGGGATCACACCATCAAAGAGGGAATACACTATATTGGTTCATTAATTGATATTGAACTAATAAATTTATTATCCAATGAAATTTTTTCCAACTTTTTGATCAATCAAGACATTGCATATGGCTTACCAAATTTAAAATCCCCATAAGCCCCCAAAAATGCATCAAATGCCCCTAGCTACAATTCCCAACACTAAACCCTTTCTTTGATATTTCATGCCATATCTCACTTGATGACAAAAATTAATGCTCATGGGTTTGATAAAAATGTGGCTTTTTGCATTTTAAGTGGTTGTTTATAAAAAATATGGCCATGTTGAAAGATAAGGACCTTCTTTAATAATCATAGACAATTACCTTCGATCAAATTTGGACCAAATCCTTTCTATAGATGGAAAACCAATATCTTTTATTGGTTTTCCTATATTCACATATATTGATGTAGAATTTTTGACCATGTATCCTTTTTTAATCTCCATTAGGTCCAAAATGCCTATTTTTGCCTTTGATCATCTATAGAAACTGAGGGCTCATTATGTATAAGTCTCCTTTAAGGAATGACAGACATAATTATAGAATAGACCTTGTATGCAATAAAACTTTGAACTAGAGGTATATATTTAACCTTAATGGTGGTCCATTTATGTCCTTTAACCTAATTTCAAGACTATTTACCTTTCATGGTATTCGATCAAGCTTCAATGGTGATAGGATAAACCTAAAATCCCTATTTGCCTTGGTCAAAAATTGCCCTTGGATTCTCGACCTTTATTTTCATTGGTCATCAATAATGGCTAAAATCATTGAATCATTGACTCATCTCACACTATTGATCTTACTCGATATGAATGCCTATAAGTTGTTAATCTATATTTTACTTCTCAATCTTTCTCTAAGATGGTGCCACTTGGTAACCCCATGTTTGATTTTATGATAAATTGTCAGTTTGATACCTTAAATACTTATGCCACATGGTGGCCTCTAAGCTCCTTGACCTTTTGAATTTCTTCTGCATAATTGGATCAAAATGTATGAAGAAATTTTGTATATTAGATATACTAGGACCCACTATTTTAAGTTAAATGACTAACTCACCAGACCAAACTTTGACATCCATGCAAATGTATTTGACATCTTCATGAACATATTTGATATTTTTGTGATCATCAATCAGATTTTTAAACCTCAAAAAATATTTTTTGTCTTAAATTTGACATCCTTGTGCCTATCATTTTATGTCTACATGACTACCATTGATGTCTACATGATCATCAAAATTTGGACTTCAATAACTAATTACCCAAGCTTTATTTTGACATTTTCACAAATGTCCCAGTTTACAGGTTCAATTTTTAACACTCATAACTTGATCTAGAAATATAATGTGAAAATGAAACTTTTAGAGGATGATCTTGGCATGAAGAACTCCATGCCACTACAATCTTTTGGTTAGTGATGTTCTCTAAGTGGACTTATAAAATCCATAAGTGAACTAGTCTGTTTATTCCTATGTGACATCTTGATGATGGTCTAGATCACTTAGGATTATGCTTGATATTTTTAATGAATTTCCAATGCTCAAATGAGCTCTTGGGGCTTGTGAAAGACCTATGTCATGCTCTTGAACATTATGACCACCATGGAGACCTATTTTCTTAAATTTAGACAAACTACACTTTAAGTGAACTTAAAGTGTTTAAAAGGATTTGAAAGTTGAATTATCTATTTAGTCCACTCATTTTATCCAGAACATCTATTCATATGTTCATCCATTAGTAACCTGATCTATCTAGGCACAAGCTTGGTATGTGGGCCAAAAATGTCAAGTAGACGCATAGACTCAAAAGATCTAATACTTGCTTTTAAGGATCTAATATTCATACTAAGGTTCATAGGACCATATATTTTCTCATTTATTTCTCATTTTAATCACTCAATAAAAAATTACAAACTTCAAGCAATAAATCTTACCCAACTCTCATTTCTCTATTTAAGGCTCTTATCCTTATAGCCCTCTTAAATCACAAACCTCTTTAGTTTAGACAAACTACCTAGGATATAAAAAATATAAAACCACTTTTAGACACCCATTAATCAATTTGTGTTTCATTAAAAGTTTATTTACAAAAATATCAAGGTAAACCACTTAAATTATCACCCATTGCCCTCAATTAGGTATCTATAGGTCTTTATCACTCACACAGTCATGATTTGAATGAAATACCATATTGTATCAAACTAAAACCACATTAATACTTGAGACCACAAGAAAATACATTATATTAAAATGTTTGATATCTTTTTAATGGTGGGAACTCAAGATATACTAGATTCTATTTTGAAAACCTAGGCCTAGTTTACTCAGCCATTTGTAAGGTTGAGATATCTTAAAATGGGATTATTTAAACTAAAGACCACTTAAATAATTTATAAAATTTGGGTAATTTTTTTCCTATTTTCTTCAGCTTATCCAACCTAAATTGACCTTAAATAATCTACCAAACACTTCCACATCCAAATATACAAACTTTTATGTTCTTTTATTAGAATGTGTGTGTAAGTCTCTTTCCTTTTGTGCTTATAATGGATCATTGAATTTATAAAAAGGTTAAATTTTAAAAATTAAAACTCTCTATCCTTTAATCAATTTTTAATTCCTTATACCACCATTCATAACTCAAATTCAATTTACATTCAATACTATATTAACATAGAATAGTTCACTATTGGGGTTATGTGACTATGTAATTTTTGTCTTTCACTGCCACTAATGTATAATATTTAAAATGTTTTTTCATTAAAAACATATCTATATTAATTCATGGACTCAAATTAATGCCAATATCCATTCATAATTATCAACCATACCTCTTAGCCCATGAACTTTTGGACTATGTACATATAATACTATGAGATGACTATTTATTAAGGTTTTTAATAGACAATGATCCTTATTATGGATATATAATAATACAAAGTGGTTTTATATCATTAATATAAATATATCCACAATTATTCCACTTAAAAATATTCAATAATCCTCAAACAAACATCACAATGTAAACTACATATCATTATTAACTATGTATGGGCAGAAGGGTTCTAAAAGAGACTATATTGTAGAGTTTCATTTTGATAACTAAATTATTAATATGAAAAAAATATATTAAAATTTATATAAAAAAAACACATCCATTATATTCATAATCAATCAACAATGATTCTTTAAACACCTCTTTTATTCATCTTTCTTGAATACATACAAAGACTATGTCCATAATATCAACCAAGGTAGACAAGCTTCACTGATTCATAATATTTATTATCCTTTTCATAATTAAAACTCTATATAATTTATCCTATACCACCCTAATAAAAACAAAAACTTCTTCCTTATTTATGATTTTTATTCTTCTATTATATCCAACATGCATACAAGATTCCTATTTTTTTATAACCCACATTGAATAGTAGTTACAATAACTATTTTCTAGAAATTTTCAATGTATATCACGTTTAACACATTAATACACCTCATATAAATATTTTAGGATCATCACCAGCATTAAACCACATTTTTACATCATCCTAAACTACAAATACCACCTTAAACCTAGTTATGAATTTAAAAATTTCAGACTTAGGATTTTGGTAGGAAAAATTTTAAAGTATAGAAAAGCATATAAATGATTTTATAATGACTCTAAAACATAATAATTTACCATAAGGGACTCCTAATATCCCCAAAACACATTAAATTACCACTTTGATACATTTAAATATATTTACATTCTTGATTCTTTGTGTTGTTCTACATCAAACTCCCCAAGCGGGAAAAAATTGAGCTCTTATTCAAATGTGCTTTGTTTAATTTATTTATTGTATTCAAATTATTCCTCATGTGATATTGTGATCATTTTTTTTACTTTTTCACTTTTATTTCTCTTTTATTTTCAGTTTGTTCTTGTTACTTCATCCTCTTTCCTTGGCTTGTTTCTTTGACAACTCCTCTTCTACCTCTATGGAGTACTTAACCTATTGTTATTGCTTATACACTTTATTATCTATGTCCTCAAATTATGAATTATCATCTCCATATTATAACTCCAATATCTAGTTATCATGCTTCAATCTTGTTTTCAATCCATATCTTCTTTATTCATTATTCATGGTTTGCTTAAACACTCCTTGATAATCTATATCCTTGCCAATGCCTTCTAATTTATTTTCTTATTATAATGGCTTAAAATTTACTTTTTAATATCCTATATTCATATCCAACTCTTTTTTTCTTCTTTGTTCACCTTCTTTCATCCTTAGCTTATCTCTTGCACTAGCCACTATATGTGCATAACATTCATCTATGTCCTTATTCTTAGCTTACTTCTAACTCTCAAAGTCCTTTTCACCATTATAAAAATTAGATGTCTTATCATTATTTTCACGTTAAATCATACACAAAAAATTAGTCTTAAAACTTGGAGGCTCATGTGCCCCTCTTGATGCCTCAAATATGGGCATTCTTTCTTCTTGTTGCTTCTCATCTTGTACTTCATCCCCTTCTCCATCATCTTGATAACTGATATTTGTTTCTTCTTCCTCAAAAATAAATCCATCCTTCATGATTACCTTATATTTAAGAATTTGGTGATCACCTTCTTCTTCCTGTATTCTAATTTTCTCACTCATACAAAACATCTCAATCTACCTCTTGAGTTTCTTGCAAAGAGACTTCTTCTTCTCTCTTTCTTCTCTCATGATTATTTTTCTTCTCCTTTCCATAAGGATCCTTATAGGCTAATAAACACTCCTTTTCCTCATGACCCAACCATATTGATTCTCTTCTTTCTGTATTTGATCTATCATGAACATCACATTCTCTATACTTTCTAGACCTTACCTCAAATATTTCACTTCCTGTTCAAACTCTAAATATTTATTTTTCCCACTATCTTTAATATTTTCTCTATGGTAACCCTCATCAACTATGCTCCTCATTCTTATACTCTCATATTCTGTATCCTCTTTACACCTCACTTGGGTACACTACTAGTTGTCACTTGATTCTTTTTCTTTCCTTGTCCTCACTTGGGAATTTTCTCTTCTCTTTATTAAGATTTCAATATCTCTCTTCAAGGGATTCTCAAAATTCTAACTCCCTTACTATATACCTATGATCTTAGCTTCATATACTCTCCATTGCAATCTTTAATAAAATCAAATAGCAACCTTTAATAAAACACAATCTATACCAAGATCTTACCTAATTTGATACCACTTAATGAAGAGGAAACCATACACTTGAAATAATTGATAGCATGAATTAAATTCATACCTTTACCTATCTCAAATCATATGATCTTAATTCCTTTTTTAATATTTTTATGTACCTGCTTGACTCTTGAAGATGAATTGATCACTATAATAGGCTCTTAACCCTCTTTTTATTCATATAGTCTCTTTTATTTTCATGAAGACCTATTATCATTTCAATTTTAATTTTAATTACTCTATCTTAACTAATTTATCAAAAATACCAACTCGAACCAATCTTCAAAATTTACACACTCCATTCTTTCTTATATTTTGAATTTTAAATAGACCTATAGACTTAAAATGTCTAATACTTGATTTTGAGGATATATTTTTCATACTAAGGCTCATATGACCATAAATTTTCTCATTTATATCTTCTTTCAATCACTTAATCAAACATTAAAAATTTTAGGCAATAAATCTTACCCAACTCTCATTTCTCTCTTTATGGCCTTTTTCCTTGTATCCCTATTAAAGCATAAACCTTGTTGGTTGAGATAAAATATAGAGGATATTAAAAATATAAAACCAATTTTTTAAACCCATTAATCCCTTTTTTATTTGTGCAAAATTTCCTTACACAACTCTCAAGGTAAACCACTTAACTTATCACCCCTTGACGTCAATTAGGTCTCTCTAGGTCTTTATCACCTACATAATCAAGATTTACATAATACCATACTATATAATAATAAAAACACCTTAATACTTGAGACTACATGAAAATATATTAGATTAAAAAAATTTATGATTTTTAAACAATGGGAACTCAAGATATAATAGATTCTATTTTGAAACCCTAAGGCTAGTTTGCTCAAGCCTGTTTAAGGCTAAGAGCTCTTAAAATTGTATTTTTTAAACTAAATATAATTTACATTGTTTTTAAGACTTGGGTAAAATATATACCAATTTTATTCACCTTCTCCAACTCTAAATTTAACTTAAACAGTCTACCAAACACTTCCACATGCAAATCCATAGACTTATGTGTTCATTTATTGGACTATGCGAGCAAGTTTTTTTCCTCTTACACTTATAATGGATAATTTATCCTATAAAAAGGTTACCCTAAAAAATTTAAAATTATGTATACTATAACAAATTCATAATCCCTTATACCACCATTCATAGCTTAAATTCAATTGACATTCAAGACTATAATAACACATAATGGTTCACTCATGGGACATATGACTATGTAACCTATGTATTTCATTCCAAACTAATTATAATATTTACATTAATTTTTTTAATTAATAAAAATATCTATATTAATGCATGGAATAAAAAAAATTCCAAGATCCATTCATAATTATCAACCATACCTCTCAACCCATGAACTTCTAGACTATGTATACAAAATACTTTGAGATGACTATATATTAAGGTTTTTAATATAAAATGATTATTATTATGGATATATAATACTAAAATTTATTATTTAACATTAATATAAATCTATCCACAATGGCTCCACTTCAAACTATGGAATAATCCTTAAACAAATATCACAATGAAAACTACTTAGCACTCTTGACTATGTATGGGCAAAATGGCTCCAAAAGAGATAATAATGTAGATTTTAATTTTGATATCTAAGTTACGAATATGAAAAAACCATATAAACATGTCTATGAGAAAACACATTCATTCTATTCATAATCAATCAACAATGATTGTTCAAACACCTCCTTTATTCATCTTTCTTGAATACATGTAAAGACTATGTATAAAATTTCAACCAAGGTAGATAGGGTATATATAATTCTTTATCTTTCTTATCCTTTTAAAAATTAAAACCTCTATCTAATTTCTCCTATACCACCCTAATATATTAACACACCTCTTCCTTATGCTTTTTATTCTTCTGTTATTTCTAACATGCAAACAAGCTTCCTATTTTTTGCTAGCCCATGTTGAAGGGAAGTTACAATAACCATTTTTTTGAAATTTTCATTATCTATCATGTTAATCACGTTAATTAACATATTATAGTATCATTAAAAATAGTCACCCAAATTTTTACATCACCCTCGACTCCAAACACCACTATAACCCTAGTTATGAATTTTAAATTTTCAAACATAGTATTTTGGTATTAAAACCTATAGAGTAGAAAAACACAAAAAATGATTGTATAATGACTCTAATAAATCCTAATGGACCATAAGTGAATCATAAAATTTAAAAAAAAACTTGAAATGAACCCTATGAGATACATAAATATATTTACAATCTTGATTTTTTGTGATGCTCTGTATTAATCAAGAAAGTGTTGAGTCTTCTATTTGGTAAAAGTATATTGTATCTCTCCCCCTCAAAGTTGAATAGTAGATTTATTCCTTATTAAAGGAGTATTTTATGGTGTTTCCATCCCATAAGAGTATTAATATATTTCTAAATATTTTGTATATTTTGGCATCTTGACCCATTGAATTGACTATTTTAGTAAATATTGGATTCTTATTCCTAATTTAGTTAAGGTTTTAGAATAATAAATTAGTAAATAATATTAAATTTATAATAGTATTAATTTTTATGATTTACTATTCCTTTTAAAACTTTATAAAAATATAAATAAATAATGAGAAATGAAACTTATCTTCAAACTAGATTGAGATGGCTAAGACAAAGGCTAAAATTGGCTATGTAGGATTGGGATAGTGTCATGAACCTGGATCTATATTTCATTTAGTGAAAGAATAGGAGCACCAAAAATAGGACACTTAGAGGTCCAATAGTATAGTCTAGGTCTTACTATTATTATCCAAACTAGTCACAAAGATCTAAGTTTTTTGGGTTTTGTTCATTGTCCCCATGTGAGCCTACCTTTAAAATTTCAAGTCCTAAATATTGACGGAGATCATTGTATAAATGATTTAATATTAAAACCATAGACCTTCATTATGCTTAAATAAAATTTGAGAAAGTGGGGGGGTTAGTGTGTGTAAGATGCATTGAATGTGTATCCTCACCACTTTGTATGGGTGCACTACCTACATAACAATACTCTGAAGAGGGATCAAACCATATGTAGTTATCCCACTTGA
This sequence comes from Torreya grandis, assembly GCA_037957365.1. Classification (NCBI taxonomy): domain Eukaryota; kingdom Viridiplantae; phylum Streptophyta; class Pinopsida; order Cupressales; family Taxaceae; genus Torreya; species Torreya grandis. The sequence continues at coordinate 651,430 of JARHVA010003285.1, forward strand.
TGTGCTTTGTGAAATAGTATTATGTGGATGAAATAATGTCAAATTAAGAGTTCTTGAGGTGGATAGGGAATAGTGTGAGGGTTTTAATATATTTATAATTATGTTGGGTGACTGTATGTAGAGAATAGGGAAATTTACCTTAGGGGTTTATTTTTATCCTTGCTTTCTTTATAAGATTTGTCACCTCCCTTCATAAATGAACTCTGGATGGACTTTTGTAGGGAACTATTAATCATGGGTTAAATGTATTCATGCTAGGCTGACATGATGAGGGATATGAATCAAATGAAAATAGTCATCTAGGCTTAAAATGTGATTGGATAAAAGTACCAAAAATAGGACACCCTAGGGTCCAATACTATTATATAGGTCTAATTCTCCTATCCCACAAGCTTGATAATTAGCCCAGGAAATAGAGCCTGATTAAGCTAGAATGATCATGTAGAAGGCTATGAATGATTGGGAATAATAAAAATGTGTCTAGAAAGGTCATGAGAGCATGAAAGAAAGTATTATGGATAGGGTGTCACAAGCCACACTCAAGATACCAATTTAGACATTTTATATGACTACATTTGTGCCCCATTTATTCTAGTGATGTAGCAAAGTGAAATACTAGGATAAAGGAAAACTAAAAAGTGTATGTGAACTTACCTAAAATTGTGAAGTCTATAAATTTGAGTGATGTTGAGTGTGCGTAGAGAGAACACATCATGAAGTGAAAACATGCAAATGGAAAATAAGAAGTAGATCAGTTCTTATTAGACACATTATGTCTAAAATAGGAATGTATAAAAGCAAGGTAAGAAATAAAGAGGAAGAAAAAGGAATGAAAACACCTCACTAGGTATGCCAAGAAATACAAAACCTATTATGATGTTGAGTGGTTATGAGTGATGTTAGATATGTGTTTTACCAAAATTAATATCATGAATAGACCTGAGTACTCAAATCCCCAAGAGTGGCTCAAGAATGCAAAGTCTAGCCTTTTGGATCCATCATCACCTACTAAGTAAAGATATGTGATCATGCATGTGCTAGTTGATGTTTGGAATATGTATCCAATCCCTCTAAGTAGTTGGCTCAAGGATAAAAAGGCTAGCTAGACCTTTGGCTCCATCATTGCCCACTAAGTTAAGCTATAAATAGATATTGGTATGAATGTGTGTCTTGTGATATGGATCCTGAATCCCATGAATATTCTATAATATGACAATGTGTCATGGATATTTGAATGTATACTGGAAACTATGCCAATCTTGGCCACTCTGAAAGGAGGAGATTAGGCTTGTATGAAAGCCACTCCAAAACTAGGAACTAGGCTTATGTAGAAGACACTCAGGAATGTGGAGGTTAGGCTTATATGAATGCCACTTTTAAATGGTTCCAACCACCTGTAGATGGAATAAGCCATGTAACTATTGAAAATGTTTGGGTAATATACTAAACTCAAAAATAAAATAAGTCAAATGTGTCATGCACATTACCCCCAATCACTGGTGTCTATAACATAGATTTTGATCTATAAGTTATACCAACTACCTAATCTAAAACTCAAAGTGAGATCCATCATATTACACATGATTCCCCTTATATCTATATTATTTTATAAAACTATACTAAAACTACTAAATATAATCTAAATTATAGGTGACAAAACTGTAACTGAGCTTACCTTTCTACCTATTTCTAGAAAATCTAGGTTTTTTGTTATTTGGATAGGATTGCCAAAAATAGGAAACCCTATTATATAGTGCTATTATCCATGTCTAACACTATTTTAATTTGCTAGATATGATCATTATTCTATAATTGTCACTTTTTTCTAGCCTATTCTAGCTAGTTTAGGTTCTGGTTATTGTTTTGAGTGTTGTAAAAACTATTTTTTTGATCGATAAGAGCTCTCATCTCTGTGATAAAACCCTTGATTATTTACCCCTCTTATGAGGGTAGTAATGAAGACCTTACAATTACTACCCTCAAAATAAAGATCCCTATAAGTGTGTTATGTTATGTAACAAATGATATAACAATGATATTTAAAAAGATTTCTCAAGATATAGCATAGTTTGTATTGGAGATTGCTAGATCAATAAGGGTATACCTAGATAGATGTAATAATGTAATAACATGTGTAGTATAATAAATTGAAATTAGAAATGTTAATTATTAGTTGTTAGTTTTCAAAGAGGAATGAAGCATGATGTTCATCATGGCATCTAAGAAAGCAAGATAATTCATGATGTAGATCATGAAACTACAAATAGTTGAGAAGGAATCACAAAATAATCACACAAGGAAAGAATAAATAAGCATACAATAGTGGCCAAGGGTCCAAGAAAACAAGGAACATGGGCACATGTCACTCAAACTAGAAAGCAAGCATATAAGGAATGTTCAAATACCATATACACATACAATTGGAAACAAGTAAGGTTGGCATGATCGCCACAACCATATAGAAGAGTACAAGTAAAGAACATTGATAGATGCCCTAAGGCACAAAAAATAATATAATCAAATGAAATTGGCAAATTTATTAAGGCACATACAAGAGACAAAATAGGAATTAAAAAATGTAATCACAACTAGCTATGCAAATCAAGAAAGGAAGGCATGTAATATGATGGAAATATAATCACATATAAATAATCAAAGCAAGAAGTGAAAGTATGCAAGACATTTAATATAAGACTAGGTATATTATAAGAAATATAAAAGCAATATATACGAGTGAGTGTCAACATAGTAATCTATGTAAGCTAGTAAGTAATATACATCATCATGATAACTAGAATGTGTGGTGTAGGAATGGCATAGCTTGGATGGAGTAGTCATGTAGAAGATTCCCTAGGTGGGTAGATATGTCAATGTATGTCTTGAATGTAGAAGTAGTATGTTTTATTAATGGGTAGAGTGAAGCAATCAAGGATCTGGATGTCACTACACACACTCAAAAAAGATAAAGTAAATCATGGTAATGTCGATAAATCGATAAACAATAACATAAAACAACAAATGTAAGTATAGCATGGTATTAGAAATGTAAAACATAGATAATGCATATAATTGATTTTTTTTTCATATTTTTAGTTATTTGAATGTTTTATATTTTGGAATTTTGTATTATTTTGTATTTTGACTTGTTATATTATTTTTGGTATTTTAAAATACTGCTATGTATAATCAATCATAAGTGGACTATGTACAATAAATAAAAAAGAAGTTATATATAATAAATATCAAGAAGAATTGATACTAACTAACTATTCTCTTGAGAGACTCCCTATCATGGTATCTTGTATCAAGGAGAGATATTGTGCCTGATCATGAAGCATGATGGAAGGGATGAGACTATGGCTCTAAAAGATATGTATGTTGTAAATGCTCTAAAATATCTATAGTGGAGATTGACTATGGGGTCCCTCTAGAACTCTGAGAAGTGGTTACAACTATAGCACTCTTAAGGACCCATATGGTAGTAGGATAATCTATCTAAGTATGTGTTTTGTGTGTAGAGGCATGATACCTCAATGATACTACCTTCGGTGTAAACACTTTAGCTAGAAACTATCTAGAGTCTTGAAACTATGGTTTCTATAAAAGAGGCCTGTATGGACATGTAGGAACTCTTTGTGCTAACAAGGAAGTCCTTGACTGTGTCTAAATCTAAACTAGAGGAAGAACTATAACTGGTGGAGAAGCTAAAATTGGTGACTATAAAGTAGGAGATGGATTTTAAGTGGGGAGTGGTAACTCATATGGAATTCCACCAACTATAACAACCTGATTAGTGTGAATGAATTTCATGCATTTTTGAACTATAAAAGGTATTATTTGAATTTTTTGAATCCATGGTCAACCAAGTAACATATCAAAAACTCCTACACTAGGAACAATAGTAAAGGGTATGGCCACATGTGTTGGACAAACCTATTAAGGAAGTACAATCTCACCCAATGAACTATATATGTGCCCACTGAATTTAGTGATAACTATGTCTATAGGGGTAATATCCTACTCTAAATATCCCAAATGATACATTAATTTCATAGTGCACATGTTCACACTAGATCCATTGTCTATGATAACACTATGAATGGGATGATGATTAATGTAAGCTATAATAAAGAATGCATGGTAATCTAAATGATCCTAAACTATCTCCTACTCCAAGAAGGAGATGGAAGGTCTAGTTAGAACATTGTAATTATACACACTAATCATATTTATCAAAGTATGTGACTCAACTAAAGGTGTTTGATATGTAGTTGGTAGAGGATATGCATGATATGTATGGTGGACACCTAATGTATCCCTTGTCTCTTGTTTATAATGTTGTGGGAAAGGATCTAAGAATATTTTCAAAGATTTGTCTTGTTTTTTCTTTACCTAAGGATGATAAACTAGAGTGCCAATATCAATAATGTTTCCATCTATCAAGTCCTATATGTTATGTTTGAACCTGATACATCTATTTTTTGTATATCTTAGTGCCCTATGAAAATCACAAAATGTTTTATGATCATATCCTCATGGAAGAGGCTTTGTTGGATCAAATTATTTAAGAGGAGGGAGAGATGATACTACACTCTAAAAGATATTTTAAAAGTATCATTGGAGTTACTGGTAGATTAGTAAAGGTTCATTGAGGAGGTGTTGATAAAACCACTCATTGAGGGGGCTCTGAAGCTACATTAACTATAGGTTGATTTTGACTCTTTGTATCATTGACATTTAATTTTTATGGGACTTTGTTGTTACTCTTGTTTGTTATTTCTAATATGGTTGTGTACTTGATTTTTCCCATTGAAATTAATTTGACTTCCTTTTCCTTTAGTATATGACATAACTCAGTTAAGGAAGAGAATCTTTTAAACATTATTGACTCATGAAAAGATGGTAGAATACTCTTTTTGAAGAGATCATATAGTTTTTTATTGGCCATGGGGCTATTAATTTTAGCCAAGATAGTTTTATATCAAAGAACATAGTCTGTGAGATGCTCATTTGACCTTTACCTCTATTGTGCAACTTGGACATAAGAAACATTGTCACTTATGTTAATGTTGAAATGATCTAGGAACATGTCAACTAAAGGATTGAATGCATTGAATGATTTATTTGGTAGACTATAAAACTGATGTAAGGCATAATCCTTTAAACTCAATGGAAATATCTTGGTTAGTAACCGGTCATTTGGCATATAATCCAAGCATGTTGTATGGAGAGCTATCAAGTGTGTCTCTAGATCACCCTTCCCATCATATAGAGTTAGCTTGGGTTGAACAAAACCTAGTGGAAAGGGTGTAGAATCAATATGATGTGCCAATGGTGTATTAAGTAGAGAAAAATAATAAAAGTCATTTTTAGGTCTATAGTTACCTTTCTCAAAATGTAGCGCATTGGATTCAGGAGATTTTATCTCTTACACAAGGTCAACCACATCAAGAGACAAAGATGTACTAGCCATAATTGGTGGTGCCTCATAGGAAGGTTAGGCTACTATAGGGGGTTATTTAGACATATTTCCCCCCCTAGTGTCATTTTCAACTAGTTTCTCTAAAATAATGGAAGACACAACTTGCTTAGACTTTTTATTTTCACTGATAGATTATAAGATAAGAGTATGGTCTCAAGGTTGTTCCCTAAGTCTTTCTATAAAAATTTATAGAATCAATTATTTTTTGAGGACAACATCATTATCAAAAATAGGTAGAATTGGATAAAAACCTAATGTGGTGGGTCATGAACATCAGTGTTTGTATCATCATTATTATTATCATATTTCTCATTGTCAAAATTATCCTCAAGGAAATTAGTGTAATCTAGATGTGTAATATCTATAGAAAAAAGTTGAGATAGTTGTTTATCCATTGTATATGGTCAGGTTGAAGTAATTTATGTGAATTAAAGAGGGTTTCCACTAGGGCTTGTACTTCATCTCAAAGTAAGAGATGCAAGGAGCTTAGGTGGCATAAGGAAAACAACTTGAATAATGAAAGGAAAGATTAAACAAATATAATCTAAACAATGAATGGGAATATGAACAAAGGGATATGAATGCTCAAAAATATGTAGGATGATACCTCAAAATCATGGGACCTATTATATGAAACTAGGGTTTGAAAGAAAATGATTTTCAAAATTACTTGTAATTTTTTTTCAAAATTAACTAGGAAATTCTTATTTAAATATTTAGGAAAAAAAGAAAAATATTGGAAAAATACTAGGACCTATTATAGGCAACTAGGGTTTGAATGAAATTATTTTTTAAATTATTAAGGTAATTTAAAATTAAATTTGAATTTATGATTTAAATATGTAGGAAAGATCAAAAAAATATTGGAAAAATACTAGGACCTAGTAGGTCAGGTTAAAGTAATTTAGGTGAATTCAAGAGGGTTTCCACTAAGGCTTATACTTTATCTCAAAGTAAGAGATGCAAGGAGCTTAGGTGGCATAAGGAAAACAACTTGAATAATGAAAGGAAATATTAAACAAATATAATCTAAATAATGTATGGGAATATGAATAAAGGGATAGGGATGCTAAAAAATATGTAAGATGATACCTCAAAAGCATGGGACCTAGTATCTGAAACTAGGGTTTGAAAGCAAATGATTTTCAATATTACTAGTAATTTTTTTCAAAATTAACTAGAAAATTCTTATTTAAATATGTATGAAAAAAATAAAAATATTGGAAAAATACTAGGACCTAGTATAGCCAACTAGGGTTTGAAAGAGATTATTTTTAAAATTACCAAAGTAAATTTAAAAATTTAAATTTACCATTCTGATTTAAATGTTCAATAAAAATCATAAAAATATTTTAAAAAATTAGAAAGGAATTTTCCCTAGGGTTTATATGGTTTTTATGCACAAATGAAGTAAGTCAAGTTCACCAAATGATTTAACTATTTTGGGAATATTAAAGTCTTTTTCTTAATTTAGTTAAGTGTCTTGAATAATAAATTAGTAAATAATATTGAAATAATTATAGTACTAATTTGTATAATTTACTATGACTTTTAAACCTTTCTAAAAATAGAAATAAATAAGAAATGAAACTTAGCTTAAACTAGACTGAGATGACTGAGACAAAGATTGAAACTAGATGTACAAGACTAGGATAATATCATGAACCTAGAGCTAGATTTTTTTTGGTGAATGGATATGAGTATAAAAAGGACACAATGAGGTTTTACACTATAGTCTAAGTCCTACCACTATTTTCCAATATAGTCATAAATATTTGAATTTTTTAGGTTTTATACATTGTCCTAGTGTGACCTTGCTTGTGAAATTTGGATACCTAAATGTCGATGGAGCTCCTTGTAGATCTGATCTAATATTCAATCCCTATACCTTCATTATTATTGAATAAAACTAAATAAATAGGGTGGGTTAGTGTTTTTAAGATGCACTAAACATGTATCCACACCCCTTTGTGTGGGCATGTTGCCTACATACTAATACGCTGAAGAGGGATCAAGTCATATGTAGTTATCCCACTTGATGTGCTTTATGAAATAGTGTTATTTGGATACAAAAATGTAAAACTAAGAATGTTTGAGGTGGTTAGGGACTAGTTTTAGGGTTTTAATATGTTGATAGTTGTGTTGGGTGACTGTATGCAAAGAATAGGGAAATTTGCCTTAGTGGTTTATTTTTATTCTTGCTTGCTTTATAAGATTTGTCACCTCCCTTCATAAATGACAATTATATGAAATTTTATAGGGAAATATTGATATTGGGTTAAATGTATTCATGTTACATTAACATAATGAAGGATAGGAATTAGATGAAAATGGTCATCTAGGCTCAAAATATGATTAAATAAGAGTCATGAAAATGAGACACCATAGTGTCCAACACTATTGTCCAAGTATGATGCTACTATCATATAGGTTTGGGACCTAGGGGGATAGAATTGGCCTAGGAAATAGAGCGTAGTTGAGCTACAATGATCATTTAGAAAGCTATGTATGACTAAGAATAAGAAAAAAAGTGTCTACAAGGGTCATGAGAGCATACAAGAAGCTCTTATGGATAGGGTGTCACAAGCCACACTCAAGCTACCAATTTGGAAGTTTTATATGACTACACCCACCAATATCTATTATGTAGTGTTGATCTACATTATATTATTCAAAATTTTATTATTAAAAGTGGTATCAAAGATTATATTTAGGTAAATTGTGTAGGCAAACACCTAATTTTGGTGTATTGCCTATATACTACAATATATTGTGAAATGTTTTATAATTTTTACACTAAAGTTGGATGATAATTCAAGGTCACCATAATATAAAAATTAAGCTTTGCTGATAATTTGTGAGAGAGATATTTATATATTTAGGGTATGTTTTCAATTCCTCATAACTTTTAGGAATAGTTACTAGATTTTTCCTAAAGGGTTATCATCATATAGACAAGTTATAGTAATAATTTTAGAATTTTTTGATAAGTTTTAAGTGAACTATAGTGATTTTATGATTTTTCATAGATTCTCTCTATAGGTCAAAATATTTTAAAAAAATTAACAATATTTTATCTTAAGTTTTATGATAATATAAGTTACAATGAATTTTTTTGGGTTATTTTATCAATTTGGAGTGATTTATTATTATTTTAATGTTTATTTTTTAACTAACCCTAATTTGTGTTAATAATGGAATTAAAAATTAGAATGGATGATATTGATACTAGATAATGGTGGATATTTTTTTAAGCAGAGTAATTTTAATATATATTTGTGGAAAATAATTTTGGCAATCTCATTTACAACTCTTAACTTGTGTTAGTGGATTCAATTGGGTGAGTAATGACATAAATTTTTTGAGAAATAAATGGAATAGGTTTTCCTTGATCAATGGGACATATAATATAATGATGATGAAGAAGTAACAAAACATGAAGAATAAAAATATAAGGAATAAAATAGTGATGGTGAATATGAATCTAAATAAAAATATCATAGTGGTGATAGTGAAGAGGCAACATATGATGTTGAAGGAAAGTAGAGGGTATTGAAGATGAAGAATGAGATATGTAAGGTAAGTGTTCCAATAGTTTAGCTCTAATGAAATCAAATTTGGTAATATAATTTTAATGGATGCATTCAAAATAATAAGGTCATTATTTACATATATCTTATTATTAGTTTTAATTACATCAAATGTGGATGTGGTCCAACATATAAATGTTCAAGAAAATACTATCAAGAAGGATTAAGTAGATGGTAATAATATTCAAATTTTTGATGATTTGGAGATCATTAGGATATTTTGATTGAGTATCCTTGGTTAGATAATTTTGGAAAAATAAATATTAATATAAAAAAATTGATGAATATTTGGTACAAGATAAATAAAGTCACTTTTCAAGATATCAGACTTATCTAAAAATAAAGACATGTCAAGGTAGAGTGTGAGGATGAATTTGATGATAAATAAGATCATAAGGAAAATTTATTTGAATAAATATATGAAAATATATTACAATAAAATAAAATCATCTCATATACTCAAGATACATAAGAACTAAAAAAGGTAAAGGTGGAAGAGGTAGTAAACAAGGTTGATAAAATCAAAGTATTAGTAGACACCCACATAAGCATGAGAGGCAAAAATCATGGAGGCATGTCAAGTAGTTTAATATAAATAATAACTTTGTCTATTTTTGAAATTAGAGTACAAATAACTATGGATACATAAATAATTAATGGATCAATCACTTCGTATTAATCATATATGGAATTAGATTAACATAGTGGAATATGGAACATAGAATCAGAGAAGGAATAATTATTCCTAAAAATAAATGAGATAAAAGTATGATCATGAATGGAACCATAGTAACACAAAATAATTTTGAAATAATTTTTTTGAAATATCACCTACCAATATGACATATGATTGGTTGGATGATCAAGATTAGAGAAAAGTGTTTAATGATTTGAATCACACTAATTATTTAATGTATTATTATGTTTCATGTATGAAAGATGTCAAGGAGGGATGAAATTATATGTACCTATGGATATGATAAATAAATTTATATGGTTTTATTTATATGTTTACATTCAGCACACATCCCTATTAATTATTTTTATGGGTAAAATATATTTGGATAAATGAGTAACTTATGGAATAGTGCATTAGGTAATGAGTGATCTTAAATTTGTATTCGGAGTTTAGCTATCCATTATTAGTATTAGAGATTTATATAAAAGATATGAATATAATTTTAAAGGATATAAATTAAGTGTTGAGTCTTTGATTTGGTATAAGGATTATATGCCCTTAACCTATAATGCATATAGGGATATGTGTGACTAACTTGTGGCTTACATAACTTCATATTATCTTATTGTATTTATCATTGGTATTAGTATGGTTATCCTATGGAATAACAATGGATAATTAGAGTATATGTATAGGAGGTAGTGGTTATTATTTTATCATCATATTACAAAAAAAATTCATATTGCATTATTGTGGAGTTTCTTACTTAAAGTGGCTCAGTCATAATATTAATGTATACTTCTCTTTCACCAATTTTTATTGTGGATCTACTTATTATGTTGTTAATTATAAGAGACATTATTTTATTATTTCAAATCATCTAAGTAATTTCATTAAAAGTGGTATCATAGCTTCAATTTAGGAAAGTTTATGTAGCATGTTTTTTCAGATGTAGAATATTGAACACTAAAATGTTAAAGAAACATAAATTGTGATTTAGAATGAATTCAATTTTTTCATCACTACAATTTTATTCATGGATATTTTTATAAAAAAATAAATTATAAAAAAAGAATAGAAAATTTTCAACTTTATGCAAATTATTAGTCATTGGATTCTTCTCTATGAGATGATTATAATGGTGTATTCCATTAGTACACTTATTTGGGATGAAAATTTTCACCCTTGTGCACATTGAGATTTTTTGGATTCATCTTGATAATATGACCATAATAGTCTCATCTATTGCTACATTTTTTTAGATCTAAAACCCTACTAAGATTTTTGCATTACTCATAGACACAATAAAATTAAATAAACTCCTAAAAATCCTCATAAGGATGACATAGAGTCTATAACTTATGATTTATGTATTTTAGAGGTGGTTCATAAATTTAAGTTAAAGTTTCATGGCATGGCGTATAAAGATGATCTTGATGAAATTAAAGTAGACATCACAAGGATGATATGGAACACTAATGGATTACATTATCAATTTTATAAAAAAATGTAAATTTTAAAACTTTAAAATTCAAACATTATATAATAATCCTTCACCACTCTAGTTTTCTCTCCTACTCCAAAAAATCACAATGTCAATCTTGGTCTAAAGATGATGTTGTCAAAAATGGATCTATGAAATTTTTATGGTAATGATCCACTCACATGGATCACTCAAATTAAAAATTTATTTTATCTACAATATACTCCATGATCATAAAATATGATTATGTCCTATTTGTATTTGGAACCTAAGTAATTTTTTTGGTATCAATGTTTATGTGATAAAAATGAAAAGAAGGGTCTCTTGATTTATTGGACTATATTTTTTGAAGAGTTACATATCCAATAAAGAAATGATGTATCTATAAACTACTTCATATAAATATCCAAAATATACCAAATAGGGACTATAAATGATTATATTCATTGATTTTAGAATCTATCTTTACATATGGTAGACATTACTAAAGAAAATTTGACTAACCTAGTTTTAAATGGCCTCAAGGATAGAATCTAATTGGAGGTTCATATGTTTAGTCCTAGTTTAGTATCTAAATCCATCCTAAGTTTATGCATGGTATAGGAAAAAAAATTCTCAAATTAATAGCTTTCACTAATGTTTGTGAACACATTTTTCCAACACCATCATTTCTTTAGCCTACTTGATTGACCCCTCAATACATTGAGGATAAACATGTAAAAGGTTTGTGATTTAGATGTGATAAAAATGGAGGAAAGGACATCACTATACGAAAATATATATTTTACATTAAAGGAACCAATTAGGATGATGAAGAACCTCAAGTGTAATTTTGGATGAACTTGAGGACAAATCTGACTATTCTCAACCTATGATTTCCTATATGTAATTTTTAGTATTATTACTCATAAAAATCTTAATATGGTGGGTTTATTTGAGAAACATAAATTGACTATGTTTATTGACTCTTGGATTACACACAACTTGATCAATAGGAAGTTGACTACTTATTTGAATTATTTCATTTACCCATATCCATAATTTTATATCATGATTTTATATGAAATTACCATAGACTATTATATTAAATGACATAGTATTAATATTTCTATGGGAGACTACTTGTTATATTATATTATGTTTTATATTCTCATGGGAGGGGTTAACATTGTTTGGGGAGTGAAATGGCTCACCATGTTGGGAATTATTGAGATGAATTTCTAAGAATTATTCATGTGCTTCCATTTAGAAGGAATGACCTCTAAACTACATGTATTATGGGATAAATATCCATAAATCATTAGTTAACATCATATGATGAATATTATCATAAAATGTGCTAAAGGATTTGTGACATGCTTATTTTCCATATAATTTCAACAAACTAAGGATTATACCAATCCTGATCTATAAATGGTGATAAATGACATTTATGTTGTATTTGGTGACATGACAAAAGGAATTACACCAAGCTTAGCACATGATCATGCCATTAAATTAATTCCTAAAATTACACCACCCAACATAAAACTTTACAGGTATCCTTATACCCATAAGAGTGGAATTGAAAATATGGTGTAAGAGATGTTAGTGTGAAGAATCATTCAACACAACCAAAGTGAATATACTTCCCCAGTGGTCATGGTTTCAAAGAAGGATGACACTTGGATGATGTGCCTAGACTATAGATAACTCAACAAGTACACCATCAAAGATAAGTTTCCTATTCCAATAATTGATGATTTATTTTATAAATTTCATGGTGTGGTTTATTTTACCAATTTAGATCTTTACTCTTAGTATCATTAGATTCAAATCCAAGTAAAGGACATGCCTAAAATAACTTTTAGAACTCATGAAGGCCATTATGAGTTTATGTTCATGCTTTTTAGCCTCAAAAAATACCCATAAACATTTTAAATTTAGATGAATACTATTTTTAGGCTATTTTTGAGAAAGTTTGTGTTAGTGTTTTTTTATGAAATCTTCACTTACAAAAAAATTGGGAAGACCATTTGAAACATGTGAAATAGGTACACATGGTTATAACAACATTAGATTTATACAAAACCTTCCAAATGTGATTTTGGTGTCTAAGATGTGGAATAGTTGGTTCATATTATTTCACATGAAGAAGTGAAATTTGGTACTAAAAATTTCAAGTGATGATGGAGTGTTAGGTTCCCAAGACACTCAAGAACCTCTATGGATTTATGGGGATAAATATTTACTATCATAGGGTTATCAAAAAATATGATAACATCATAGTCCCACTCACATATTTCTTAAATAAGTAATCCTTAAACTAGAATGATATAGTTATTAAGGAATTTGAATAGTTGAAAACGGCTATGTGCACCACTCTAGTTTTGATTACTCCAAATTTTCTAAAATGTTTTTGTGGAATGTGATACATCATGATATGTCATGGGGTTGTACTCATGAAAGAAGGCAACCTGCTTGAATTTGAGAGTCATCAACTAAAGGGAAAAAATAGGATCAATATAATTTATGAGAGAGATAAAGTGTATTTTGTATGTAATAAAGAAATGGATACCCTATCTAATGGGTCATCACTTTTAGATAAATACTAATCATTATAACCTCAAATATTTTTTTATAAAAATGATTATCTTCTAAATAAACACAAAAATGGATGACTAAAGTATTAGGCTATGATTTTTATATAGTATATAATTAAGGAAAATAGAATGTGGTGGTAGATGCACTATTTTAGAGGGATGAATTAATTTAGGCTTTGTTATGCACAATGACTATTTGGCATCTGGATTGGCTAGATGAAGCAATATTAGAATGGGAGAATGATAACGTTATCCATGTTTTGATTAAAAATATTTAGCAAGGTTATAGGGAATATGAAAATTCTACATGGAAGTGGAATGTATTATGGTATAAAGATACATTATACCTCTATAGTATTTCACTCCTCAAAAATAAAATCCTTCAGGATCTTATTGCATATCTATTGGGATGTCACTAAGAATTTTTGAAAAGATATCATAACATCAATCAAGATTTATTTTGGAAGACTCAAGGGGATGTCAATAAATAAGTGGTTTAATTCATGGTATGTTAATATAAAAAATTTGAAACCATTAAGACCCTAGGTAGTTTATAGCCTTTATCCATCCCTAGCTAGCATTGGGAGGAGATTTCCATGGATTTCATTATTGAGTTACCATAGGTTGAGGGTAAAATTTGTATCTTGGTAGTTGTGGATTAAATCACTAAGTATGATCATTTTTGTTCCTTATCATATAAATTTTTACCAGCATAGTAATGTTTTCTTTTTACAATACATTTTTAAAATTGCATTATTCCCTAAGGATCATTGTAAGTGATAAAGATCACATATTTAATAGAAATTTTTGAAATAAATTATTTGCATGTTTGGTTACCTAGTTGGCTCATATATAATCATATCATATTGAGTATAATAGATAAATATAGGTAGTTAACAAATGTCTACTAGGGTATCTTCATTATTTAATTTTAAAAAAATAGGATAAATGGGTTGATTTGCTACCACTTGTTGAATGGTGGAATAACACTTCTTTTCACACTTAATCCAAAAGTTATCCCTTTGTGTCATTATATGAGTATCACCCACCATCCATAAATTTAGGATTTATGTTTCATCACAAGGTTTGATTTGTTGACAAACACATTTACCAAGAACACGAGGTACTCGTTAGTTTAAAAGAGAATTTAGCAATGACACAAAATATAATGAAGCAATAAGTAGATCAACACCATAGTGAATTAAATTTTGACTTAAATGATTGGGCATTTTTGAATTTTCATCCATATAAGCATATATTTTAAGTAATAAAAAAGGTATAAAAATTTATCCCCTAACTATTATGGACCTTATAATATCTTTTAAAAAATTGGTAGTGTGGCATACAAGTAGACATGCCCCCATCCAATCACATATATTTAATATTCCCTATATCTTATCTAAATAAGGTAATTAGACACATATTTTACACTCAAACTAAGTTACCTAAATTAGATAAAGTAGGATAAGTTATTTTGGATCTTGAAGAGATACTTCACATACACATTAAATAACTACGAACAAAGTGATTAAGGAGTATTTGATCAAATGGAGTAATATGCATTATAATTATGAAACATGTGAGGATTAAGTGTTCCTATAGTAACATCCTAGTTTTTTTCAACAATGAGGACAAATTATTTCTAAATGGATGGACATGGTATGCCCTTAACCTATAGTTCATATAGGGATATATGTGGCTAAATTATGGATTGCATATCATCATGTTATCCTATTACATTTCTTTATGTTATTAGTGTGGTAAACCTATGGAGTAACCATGGATAGGTAGAGTATATATAGGAGGTAATGGCTAGGATTTTATTTTCATATTAAATTTTTTATTATTATTACATTGTTGTTTAGGTTATTCCCTCAAAGTGGCTTAGTCATAAAAATCAAGTATTCTTCTCTTTTACCAATTATTGCTATGGAAATAATTATTTTGTTCTTAATTATGTGATATATAATTCTATTACTATGAATCATCTAATTAATTTCATTACAAAGTATATTGGAGATCTTCCCCTTGAAGTGGAATCATGGATTTATTCCTTCCTAGAAGAGAATTGTATGGTGTTTCCCTATCATAAGTGTATTAATTTATTTTGAAATATATTGAATATTTGGGAACATTGTCTCACCAATATCTATTGTGTTGTGTTGATATAGATTACATTATTCATAATTATATTATTACAAGTGTTGATCAAAACATTGAATGTTTTTTAAAACATGAAAAATGATATAATTTCATTTCAACATCATAATCTAATATAATGAAGTGAAAAAACAATTTGGACCAAAAATATTTTCCTTAACTTATTGAAAACCTATGACCTTAAAAAGGGATATTTTGTGAATAAAATTACCTAGTTGAATATTACAATGAGTAAAAACCCTGTACAGAAAATAAAATTATCAAGGAAGATTATAGAATGGGAAATGGAAAAATCACACAAAAATGAGTTAGTTTTGATGTAAAAGACAATGTTGGCCAAACTAATAAATCTAATGGAAGATAAAGAGCTTCAAGATATCTTTAATCAATGTTTGATTTCCCCACTACATGATTATATTTTATTCAAGGATTTTAAATATTTTTATGACTCGTGCCATATTTTATGAGATCAATAAATAAAAATTATTACATTGAACAAGATCAAGTATATATAAAACACACTAGCTAAATCTCTTATCAAGTTTTATATCAAACAAATATATAAGGTTAAGCCTAAAAAGACTAAAAAATAAAAAATAACAATGGTGAATATGGTGTCACAATAAACTAATCATCTCATCTTATCTAATGCACCTAAAAGACAATTTACATGGTTAATCAAGTCTCTGTATTTTCTCCTTAAGAATATTGTGGAGTTTCACCTCATATCTCTCATTCATCCCTTAGATGTTGGTACGAGTCAACCTCTACAAAAAGGATATGATGAAAATGCTTATTTTGACTATCGCCAACATGTTGGGAATTATATGAAAACATTTTACAAGTTGAATCACTAGATATAAGAACTCATTTATATTTAAACTATCAAATTTTATGATTTTCTAAAGGATTCATGATAACAATATGGTGACCATAAAATCTATAAAATATTCAACACTTCATTTTCAATATCATTCTATGTATCAAAAGTGAAAATGACATAATTCACATCCTCCTCCTCCACATTATGGGCACCCATTAGAATTTATTATTGGAAAAATTAAATGAAATATAACTCATATGGTTTAAATACATTATATTACATTTTATAATAGTTAAATTATGGATGATCACTCAGATCTTCATTCATTGTTTATTAGAGCACATATTGATCAACAACCTATATGTAGTGTTATGGATGATAATTTTTATATGTACCATGCTATTACTAACACATTTGGGATATATACATGAATATTTACACCCTTCAACCAATATAGTAAAATCATTCAATGGGAAATTAAAATTAGTTTTTGGTGAGATTGATTTGCCTTTACATGTTGATCTAACATGTGACCACATAATTTTTAGTTATACCACATACATGAGTATTTTATGTATTAATATCATGAACGTGGAGTCATAATATCCAAATATTTCCCTCCATAGTTCATATATGTCTCAATTAAATTCATTTCAATAGGATAATCACAATTTAAATGATTCAATATGAGCATCCACTAAAATAATAGAAGTTTATTTCAAGACAAGTAATTATAAAACTTATTAAGGTTAATCATTAATGAAATGGTAATAAAATTTTAATCCCCCTTTATAATTCATATATATTTTATAGGTTGTTACATCAAATATATATAGTGGAATCCACAATATCCTTGTCTACACTTATATGGCCAAGTTAATCACTAAGAACATATCAACATATTTTAGATAGGGTACATAGACACATAATTATAGTTGAAATGAATAAGTGAAAAATCATTAATAAATGAGTTAAATGAACCAATATATAATTTACTAATACTTCACAACCAAATATCCTTATGAGGCATAGGTAGAGCATTACAAAATATTCCATTTAAGATTTGGAACATACATATGATCCTTAACAGCATGACCAATTTTTTTTTATCCCATACTAAGTATAAATCACCATAAAATAATTTATTATATAGTATTATCATCTACATTCTCCTTCATAAATTTAACAAAATCAAACAATTAATAATTTTTTAAAAAATACAAAATACAAAAATATGTAGCATTTACATATTTACTAGATTTTACTTATTTTTTTTAATTGCATGTTATTATATATCATATTTTTTTTCATTTATATGCACATATATGTTTGATATGTACTTAAGTGTGATATAGACATACACTAGGTCCATGATACATGAGCATACATATGTTCTACCATTTCCTTCACCCATGTGACATGCTAGGTTAGAGGCATTTACTTTTATGATCACAATTGATACAAATGTTATTATTTTATTATCACTTTACATTATCATTTTGAGATTATATATTAATTGTTACACATGTTTATGTTTATGCTTACATATTAAAGAGTGTTCTAGACATGTTATACTACATGATATTTTGCTAATACATGTATGTAGGGACTAATATGACATGTTTATGCTAGTTACTTATATTTTCATTATTCATATTTTTAAATTCCTTACATGATTACAATTATTATTTTAATCCTTTTATCAATTGTATAAAATTTGAATATGTTCCTTATTTTTTGGCCACAATGCCTCTGATTATTAGTTCTTTGGTATGTAGACATTTGAACCTATCTTCTTCTTTAAGTGTGTGGCATTTAAACATTACCCTTGTTTTCAATCTCCTTAGACCCATTTTGTGTGGAAATTATTACTCTTGTGTGTGTAATTCATTTTTATAAAGATTTTTCTTGTTGCTCCAATATTTTTCCATGATCCATACCATGCATCTCAGGTCTTGTTATGTTTTGATAGCATGAGTTTCAATGATATATCTAGTTAGACATGATACCACTATATACTTCATTACTACATGATTGAGACATGCATAACATGGTAATATATCATTTTTAGATAATGTGAGTATTATATTTCATTCCCCTCACCTCAAAATGGGAGGTATATCATTTAAGGCATGTCATATAGACATGAGTCCACACACACATAATTGGTAAAACTTGATACAATTTACAGGATTCATATATACATTTGGTTGATAATATTATGAATTTGGCATGAATTCTATATATTTATGACACTATTTTATATTTTTGATACATATTATACATAATTTATATATTAGAGTTTATATTTTGATAAATAATTCAGCTTAAAACACATTATCAGTGTATAATCCATGCAAATGCACCAAAACACATATACATATTTAGATCATGTACACATTTATGCATCAACCTTACTTGATGCACTAATTTAGATTTATTTATTTGTATAAATTTTATCCCTTATCTATTTTGGTTAAAACTCAAATATCTTCATGGCCTTGACACTACTTACTTTTTACAGGTTGAGATGGTTAGACCATTTGACTAGGGTAGGATTAGATCTATTAATTATATAGTCAAATAATAATGTTTTAGTGATATTAATGGCCTTGGCATATCTCACCCTTGAATTGTACTAGCGCCATGATCACCTTCCAGTTATCCTCTTCACATCTAAAGAGTTCAGTTGTCAACCACTTTCTCTAATACTTCAACAAATAAGAATCATTAGGAAAGAAAATTAACAAGGGAAAACATGTTTACATCAACACATAAGTGTATTCATTCCTTTCTCTCCTTTATTTAAAGTATTTAAATTGTTAAATTTTATACTATATGAACTAATTAAACTATAACTTGATCTTGGTTGTATAAAATACACAAACAATAGATTAAAATAGAGATCAGGTCAAAGATAAGGTGTATTTTACACACCAAGGTAACCTTTATTTCCTTTAGACTAGTAATTTCATCAAATTGAATTATTATATTAAGTGTTGGAGGGAGGATTTATATTATAAAATATAATTACATGTTATAAACTTGCCTTGTACACTTGAAAATATCACTCTGTCTCAACCCTTCAATTCATGACCTTTCCACTACCAAAAGTCTCATGTTTAACATCTCACTATGTCTAAATACTTATCATATAGTTTGAACAAAACATTATTATTACCCAAATCACATGTATCATAAATTTCGTATGATAACTAATTTATATCCTACTCTTACATTTATATATCTTCAACAAACTTTTATCCTCTTAAACACTAACATTTAGACTGGGACACTAGCATCAACACTGGTGTCTCAAATTTGATGCTAGTGTCTAAGCCTTATAAATGTTAAAATTTAAAAATATTTTGACATGTATGGGTTGGAATTTTTTTATTAATTAACCCTCCCATGAGATAATTTAAAAATCAATGTTATAAATATAAAAAAGGGTATTTCATTATCATATAATAATTACCATGTAAACACATGTCAATCTCACACTCAATCATTTTTACAACTAAGTTATACTATCCTATTATTTAATATTTAAAAATAAAATATATGATTAGTATTTTCATATTTATAAATAATTAAAATATAATCCCATGAGTATTTTTTTCAAAATTACAAGTTAGATCACTAGATTCACTCATATATAACATATTTCACAATTATTCACACACAAGCCCATATAATGGGGATATTTACATCAATATGAGGTCCTTTTAAGAGTATATGGATATGTATCTAGTGATTGTTGATTAATATTTATTTAAGGTTATCTAAAATTTACTTGAGCCCACTAACCCTAGTTTTCCATGGTGACATGCCCAAGTTAGAGTACCTAGGGTTTTGATCAAAATAATGATACCCAAAACCTATGTGGATGATCCAAGTTTGTAATATTTAATGTGAAACACTTATATATAGAACATATTATAGGTCCTTTTATTCAATAATCAATAGTATTGTCTAGATCTTGATGGTAGTGTCTAGGTTGATAGATTTAAAAGATTCACAATCTAAAGAATCACTATGGAACATCATCCTATATTATCATGTACTTTCATATGTTATATCTTCCTATGAATTGGTAAATAAGTTAATTATTATTTCTTCTTCATGTTTCTACATTCAAATCATATTTGGCATTATACTTTCCATATTTAGCATACTTTCACAATTCAATATTGTATCATAATATTATTAATCTAAATTATTAAATCAATCTAATTTTAGAATAATTTATCCATTAATTTTATTAGGATATTATACCATAATCCTTACCCAAAAAATTAAAGGGTTAAACGTTATCTAAGATATAATAATTATTATTTTATGATCTTCATATGTCTATGATAATTTACTAGTTTGACATATACTAGATTGACAAAATTTATAAGGATCAAATCCATAGATAAAATGTGGATGTGATATAATGATGAAATAGAGTTAGATATGTATGGAAAAGTATTTTAGTGTGACATTAGGTCAAAAATAACTTTTAAATGTATACAATACCATATTTTAGTTTCTAAAAATTCCCCATTTTATTCTAGTATTGAAATGCAATATAAATACTAGAGTAGAATGATAAATGTATACATGAGTGTGAACAACACATTTTGAATTTTGGAAATGCATAAAATGTGAATCATAATCCATTTAAAATTTAAATGGACATGTAGTAGTCAGTTTACATAAAACTAAAATCTACAATCTGAATTATGATTGAAATCTTAAAAGTTTAAAGAGCAAGGAGTGCACCTATTTTTGGGTGAAACTATGTTTTCATGTGAATTTTTGGATGTGATTCTCCCTTATTGAATAATTAGAGATTAGTTACTTTTGATAAACCATTTTTTAAATTGGGAGGTGATAGAATCCCATTTATTTTAATTAATAAAATTTCATGGATTTGGAAAATAATGCCCCCAACTCTAGTGAAAAGGGAGTAGCACAAAGGTCATTTAGTGTTGATCAAACACAACTGCACTAACTCAAATAACTAATATTTTAATTATATTGAACCTTAAAATGAAATTTGGGAGCCATATATAGGGATAATTATGAGAAATTATAAGACCATTGAGCATCACTAAACCTCAACCTTATTAACTCAATAAACATGAAACAACTATTGTAGACATATTTATAGCTCAAGGTTTCTCACTGATAGGTACCATAAAATGTGTTTAAAATTTAAAAAATAGTGTATATATATATGAACCTACCTCATGCCTCATAAATCAATTCCAAATGATATTTATAATAGTGTATAAGTGCATAAAAAAGTATCATGCCCCTTGAATAGGTGCCAACTAATATAGAATGTTATGAATCCATATGTTATCTATGAAAACCATATCCTAAATATATATTTAAATGAAAACTTGTAACCTTTGTTCTTGTAAAAATATGTACATATTCATTTCATATGAATCCAAGTGTATCTAAATATTTACTATGTAACTCATGTCTCTATAAATTGAGTAAATATGCATGGCATATGGCTCAATAATCTATATCAATGTGTAAATACATCTCTCATATCTAAATCAAACTTATATTTAAACCACTTTGAAATATCATCCTATATTTTATCCCAAAATCATAATATATTATCAAGGAGGCTTAAGTACTTATGAAAATTCCACCAATTTTCCCCCATTTTGAGTTGAGATAAATTGCTTGTAATTCATTCATCACAAAATAAAGAGTTAACTATATCATGTTTAAATATATAACCATGTAGAACAAAGCCAACATATGGATAATGTGTCATCATATTAATGTATATGATATCAATACATTAATGAAACATATGTAATGCATGAAATTATAAGTTTCATCTAAAATATATATATATATATATATATATATATATATATATATATATATATATATATATCTGTGTGTGTGTGTGTGTGTGTGTGTGTGTGTGTGTGTGTGTGTGTGTGTGTGTGTGTGTGTGGTAATTAAGCACACCATAATAACCATTGTTATCACTTAGGAGTGTACCCTTGTGAGAATGCGTGCTAGTTCTCAATCATATTGATACAATGAAAAATATCTAAGGTGTGGGTGGACTTATATTGGAGATAATGTATACGTGAAGGGTGTTTCACCTTGGTACACTCATGTACTTCACTTTAAACTCTCTAATTTAATGATTTATTTACTAGGAAAAGGATAAAGGGAACCTGCTCAAACTGAAATTGAACATGAAAATTGAAAATTTGGGGTGATGCACGAATGTTATAACCAATTATTCATATAATTTAAACACTTTTGAATATAAATAACTTACACACAATCAATTCATCTTCATTTAATGAATCTTACATCATTATTTCATACCAAGGTCTTGACAAATATTCACACTAGCATGGAAGAAATAGACATTGGTTGAATTCACTTCCAAATTAGGTATAAATCAGCCTTATAAAATTTATATGACCTATAATAATTTGTGTATGATTCATAAAGGTGAAAAATCTAGACATAAACATAGAAAAATCAATCATTCACTAAGTTATATCAATGAACATGAGCCACATACTTCATGAATGACTCGAAAATGAAGGAAATCAGCTTATTTTTACTTCAAAGGTGACCTTGTATAAAATTTTGGTAGATTTTATAAATATTAAAAATCATAAACGTCCTATCTTTTCAAAAAATGAACATATATATAGAAATGGGAATTAGGAGAGAGGAGACAAAGAAGCCCAAAACTAGGGATGAGTCATCATGCCTAGTCATCTTTTCCTTTCCCTTTATTAACCAATAAACTCCTACATATTACATGATATATTTAATTATCTTTCTCTTGTAAAATGGCATGGGAGGGAGAGCTATGCTTATTTGAATGTATTGAATAAGTCTTAGGTCCTCATTCATGATCTATATTGAAGGGAATTGGTCTCCTTTCATGTTATGATGGAATTTTATGCTCGGAGATGTCTTGATCATCATTGATTAATCCTTGTAAATAATAAATATGAATTCCTTGAGACTCTCCATATTTTTAGTGAGTGGATGTAACTATCCTCCTTGTCTCTTGGAGTTTGACCCACCTATGCTTCTATATTATTCTTTACATGTTTCTCTCTCTCAACTTCCTCATATAAGGGAGAGGTTTGAAATTTTTTATTGATGAATAAGTATCCTAAATTAATATATTCCTTCAATGCTTGGTAAATTATTCAAATAACCCCTCCATTCATTCATGATGCTTCTCCACCTTGATAAAGATGTTTGAAGGATTCTTTATGATGATTTGACTTTTTCTTCATGACCTTAGAATAGGAGAGAGAAAATATCCATTTGAGGTTGTTGAATACTCATTACACCCTTGATTAATTTAACAAATATATATATTTACCTCTTTTTGATCTCCAAATGGAAAAAAACACAAGTGATTAACTCGGCAAGGTTTTTTGAAGATTTATATGCATTGATGGAGCTTGTTGATAAGTTTAGACTCATCTTCCTCCAAATTGGCATAAAAGTGAGTGGATTAATTTATTATTTATTTAGTTAATTATTAAATATCCTTTATTAGTATACATTTTATTATGAATAATCATAGTTTTCTATACTAATCTTTCTTAGATATGTCCATCTTCTCCATCTTGATAAGCTTGCAAAATGCAAAATGAGAACATGTAACTTGATGAATTTGAATTATTTGAATATTTTATGAGTATAAAAATTATTTTAACATCATAAAAATGTTGGCACATAATTTTTAAAAAAAATCAGTTCTAAACTTCACATACAACTTCCAAAAATGCCCTTTTGTGCTTTCTAGGCCTCAATAAACCCTTATTTGGTTTTAGGGGTCTAAAATGAATTCTAGATATAAAATTAGTATAATTTGATAGGTATAGATTGGTAATACCTGTTTAAATTAAAAAATTTCATGAATTAATTACTAAACACTTAAACAAAAATTCTAAAAAAGTGTTTACTTCTTGCCCAAAGGGTTACTTGGAGATGTTTTTCAGTGATCTGAACCTATTTTTAATTATTTTTCATTGTATAATAATGTATTTATACCTTAAAATTAATTATACATTCTATCATATCATTTTATTACCTTAAAAATGTCTGATACACTTATTTCACACTCCATCCATGAGCAAATTAGTCAAGAACCTTAATTTCCTTCATAGTGTTGACCTATGTTTTGGAATTTTATCCCTAATAAGGTATATTATCAACATAAAACCACATATAAGCATTAAATTACATCAATATAAACCTCCATGTTAATTTTCATGATATTTCAATAAGTAAAACTCAAAATATGCACTTTTTAGTGCTTTCCAACTTGCATTTTCTCATTTCTACATGACTATAGGTATGAATTTTGGCATTTTATTGAGTTTTATGAGACCTAAATACCTGATTAGTTTTTAATTATAATATTTAATTTCAACTATAATATTTAAAACCATTATATCACATCAACCAATCACTTAAACCTTTTAAACAAACCCTTTTTTAATTGTCTCTCTTGTATTCTTGAAACTCTACAAAGTATACCTGTACCTTTCACCATTATTTTCATTGAAATTTTTATTAAGGTTTATTAGGGTATTTTATTCCCATAACATCTCAAAATTGTTTTCATTTACATCAAATAGCTCAAAATTTTAATCATATTATCTGAAACCAAGCTATTGGGGTTTTAGAAAGGTTTTAGAGCACTTTTCCTTGTTAATGATGGTTCATAAAGTTAAGACCATGTAACCTAAAAATAATGCATGTAATATTTATGGAATATGGTCACTTGTTACATAGTTTTTTTTTTTTTTAGAAATAACAAATAAAAAATAAATGTGGGAATCTTAAAATGAGATTGATTGTAGTGATGATAACCTGTAATTAATATTTTATCATGTTAAATGACTTAAAATTACCTTTAAGATAATTAAACTAGCTCACTTGAGAATAAATTACCAAAGGTTTCTATATAATTTCAAAATAAATTTTTTTGACTCACTTTACCTCAAATTTTTCAAAGTTATGGTAATTTATCTAAAACATGTTATAGACCACTAACCAAAACTAAATGACCTCAAATTAGTTTTGCACTTACCCTTCACCATTGGTGATAAAATTTTAAAATATTTTTGGCTCCCTCACAAGGATTTTTTCTTACTAAAAACTCAATATTAATAGCCTTGGTACTCCATTGGCCTATGCAGTCATGAAAAACATCACCAAACCTGATATAAACATGATAAACCCTATTGTATCTTTTCACCATTATTTAAAACTAAAAATTCCTTCTCCAAAAAGTAACACTTGTATAGAATCACTTATGGAATTGAAAACTAATATAACTACCAACTTAACCTATGTAAGATAACACTTGTATTAGATAAAAATTTTAATTTCAAATTTTCATTTAAATGTGGTCAAGAATTGCCTATAGGTGTTCTAAGCTCAATAATTTTGTCATCAATAAGATTTATGTAATATTGTGTCTTATTTTGAGGCATAAAATTATATAATGATATTTAGATTGATGATAATATCAATATACATCACTATCATATAATTTAGGTTTAGGAATATTCATATCAACCTTTTTTGGTGGAAGGAGAGAGATGAGGTTACACAAGAAAATTTTGTACATTATTTGAGGAGGTTGAGGTAATAATGAGAAATGACTTCCCTATGGAATAGATAAGAGAAGCTTATTTTTAGGTTGTGATACTTCACTAACCATTTTATTTTCCTCATTTTTAGCATCATTATAATTAACCTTGTAGTTTGGTTATTTTTTGTAAATTTGTTGTTGGAAATATTAGACACATACTTGAATTTGTTCAAAATTATGATCTTTACTTTTAGGTCTCTCAATATATGGCATAACTCATCAAAATACTTGAATTTATTTAATAATATGAACTCATGGAATGGTAAAAATAAAATTCACTTTAATATGTCCATTAACACATACTATGTTGTAAGATTGGTAATCTTATCTATCATGGTGTAGACACCGAAATCGTTTCTACTCCTTGGTCGTCCTCCCCCCTTAGTCCCCTTGGTCCACTTAACCACTCCTAACCTATGTCTTATTAATTTAAAATAATTATCTTATTTTAAATTAATAATTCTCTCCCCTTTGCCATCTCACCCTTGACACCTCACCACCCTTGGATGCCCTCCTTGGATTCTCTCCACTACCCCATGCCAATTCTTAAATGCCTAAACCCCATTCATGACCTATTCCTATCCTCTCATCCATTTTAACCTACCTTTGACAATTTCTTACCCTAACCCGCTGACCTGGCAGTTGGGAAAATGGACAGAAGGCTATTTTTAGCCTTTTTGCCTGCCTTCCAGCTACCGACGTCGGTCAGTAGTCGGCCGACGTCGGTGGTTTTGCCAGCGTCAGTTTCCTTCAAGACTGCATTCTATATCTAGAATGCAGATCTGACTCTTCAACCTTCATCCCATTTTCCAATCTTGGCATCCATGTTTCTCAATCTTTCAATCTGCCTATCAACCTTCAACAATCAGCCAATCTTCCAGTCTTCAATCCACCAGACCTCTCACTCTCTCTCCCACAAGGCTTTTGCACCAACTACAACAACAATAGGTACTCTGCATCAGCTTCCACTAGCAACAGGGTCTTCACACCAACAGCACCAGTAATAGGTACAACCCATCAACAACATTTCTTCTCCAGCAGGTATGAGCTAAGAATGTTTCATTTATTTCATTTCAATAATCTAGAAATGTATTAGCTGTTAAGCTCCCATTCAACACTTCTAGACTAGACTTAAATCCTTATCTCCCTATTGGCCTCCTCTATCCCTCTATCCCTTTTTGACATTCTGTCCATTGCCCCAGACCTCTGCACAGACACCTCAAGCCATTTTGCTGACCCCAAACAGACCACAAACCAAAAAATCAAATAGACCTCATCCAAAGACTACTGCCCCGACCGATGCCGGCCATAGAGACCACTGCCCTCACTGACGTCGGCAGACTAACTGACGTCGACAAACCCTGAAAACTGGTGTCGGCATACTAACCGATGTTAACGACTGTGACCAGGCTGACAGTAGCATTCAGGTAAGCATTTGCTTCCATTTCCTTTTCAGTCTTTAATCATTTTAGTCTTTTATCATTCTACCTTTTACCAGATATTATTTTCATCATTCAGTGGGTTAACATCCCTTAAGGAAGTCTTTGTACTTCTGGGATCAAGCTTTTACTTGGCAACCCACCATCTCCTCATCTAATGCCTTCTTTGTTTTAGTCTCTTTCTTCTGCAGGTGTCATCCTCCACAACCAAAGAGGAGTTCTCACGACATCTGGATAACGGTGCACATGACTTCATCCAGGTACATACAAGCCTTATACCATTTCTCTTAGTTTCTCATTTCCTTTTTGAATGTGAAAGCAAAAATTGTATAGAAACATTTTGGAATGCCCAGTGGGACCCTAGGGTCTTCCTTGGGTTCTTTTCTTTCTGTTCATATAGGTGCATTAGGTTTCTCCTTTTCACCTCTTTCTTCTCTCTCTTCAAAAAGACATCATAAGTAGGATTAAAAAGGACTCTTCTTTCTTTTCTTGCATCTTAGACTAGTCAAAAGTCATACTCTTCAACACTTTCTCCATTTGTCTTCATACGAACTCACACTTCAATTTTGGGATTAAAACACATTGCATTTCATTTCTTCTTGACTGCATACTTAGTCCACATCTAGTAATTAAAAACTGCATCATGAATTAATCACACTTATGTTACACAACCAAATCACTTACACAAATCAAACATCAAAACTTACTTGAGACAAGGTCTGACTGGGATTTCATCACCCAGTGGATACCTTACCCATCCTGACAATCCCACTTAGATTTCACCACCAAGGGGAAAGCCCACTCTATTCTCTGGCAGAGGATAATCTCTAGGGAAAGTATATTTTGGCTAAGTGAGACCATCTTATCACTGGGCTTGTGAAGTGAGGGGAGCTTGCTCCTTAGCACTAGGCCATGTACAGAACCTAACCCAGACTCTTGAACACCTAAACAAACCTGAAACCATCCATAAACTACCTCTTCTAGGACCCATTCTAACAGCCAACCTTCCCAAACATCACTTTAAGGCATAAGCCACAGGATCATAAAAGTTGATTCTTAGGATTTAACGCTTAGGGTCTGCCTGTCTCCATCCATTTTTCTATTTGTATCTAGTTTTTTGAGCTAGTGAGGACATTTTCTTCCTTTTTTCCAAGAATCTTCAAATTTTTTGAGTTTTTGGAAACCACTGTCACAGGCATCAGTTTTACCACCGATGTCGGCAACATTTCCTCACCGACATCGGTTATCTGACCGACGTCGGCCATCTGTTCTCATCGACATCAATTTTTCAACCGACGTCGGTCACTGTCATAGTTTTTTTTCAAAATAGCAGCCTTAAAATCTGACCATTTTTTTGCCAAAACCACATTCTGAGTTTCTAAAATTGAAAAAACACAGTTTCTAAAACCTGACCCTTCTTGCCTTGAATGGTTTTGACACACAATCAAACCAAGGATTTTCTTGACCATGTGAGACATCAACTACTTCCACCTTCCCCATCCATAACCAGTCCTATAATGGAGTTCCACTCAGAGACTGAAAGAACTCCTACTTGACCGACCTCGACTCAGACCCTCATTGTCCCTAAAGGGCACCAAGATTTTGAAAGATTCTTGGACCTCAATGTCAAAGCCCTCCAAAACTATCTTGCAAGGAACCAAACGCGAGACCTTTCAGGTGAAGAGGTGATGACATCAACACCATCCGCTACCCAACCCATCATGACTCAGCCTATTGTCTCGACTAGTCACTCGACCATGACCAATACGCAAAGCTTGGTCCCCTCATCTATTTTCAAACCTACCTCCATCAGGGTGTCATTACCCCCTCAACCACACATAATTTGACCAAGTTCTACATCATACCAAAACTTGATTATCTCGACCTCACCCACTCTTACACCTATGCACGCAAGAGTGACAACCTATCCTTTTACCAGTGCCGCCACTCAACCACCTATGGTGGTATCTAGTCAACTTGTGTCCTCTAACTTCATGGCACAAGCCCTTTTGACCATGACATCTATTCTTATGATGCACTACCCATATGTTGTGCCTACACAGGCACAACCAAGTATGTCATATGCCTCTTCGACCACCTTCCAGGTACCCTATAACCTAAGGGGTGCCCCACCTACCAATCCATTAGCTGATCTCATCAAGATGCTGAAGGACAAGATGTCTAGCCTTGAGACCTCTATTTTTGGTTCACACAATGCCCTCTCATATGAGCAAATTTATAATGAACCCATCCATCCCTTCGTTCCAATCAGGTCTTATCCCAACAAGTGGGAGCTTCCTAATTTTTCTCTTTTTTAGAGTAAGGAAGACCCGCAACAACACCTATGAGCATTCAGACATGCTTTTTATCTCATAGCCCATGACGATGCGTTACTTCTATGCACGTTCCCCATGTCACTTTTTGGCCCTACCCTTGACTGGTATAGCTCTCTTACCAGACATTATATCTTTTCATTCACTCAACTCACCCAATTATTTATCAACCATTTTTCTATCAATATCACCAAACAAGTCTCGATCACAAACCTTTACTCCATCAGGCAATTTGACGATGAATCAATAGTCAATTTTGTCGCCTGTTAGAGAGGCTTCATCAACCAGCTCTCCTTTTCCTTGCCTCAACCTGAGCTCATTGAGCTCTTTTCTGAAGCATGTGCTAGCCACATCTCTTCTACCTTGTGGATTCAAACATTCCACACTTTCGATGAAGCTTTCACCATGGCCCAAAAGCTTGAACTCTGCGCCATTGAAGAAGACAAGGTCAAATTGCGTAATAATAATGCAAGAGCCAATGACCTTTCTTCTTCCAGACCTTCTTCTTCCCACTCCAAATTCAAAGGAGTGGTAAACACTATGGTCATTAGATCACCATATTCAACAACAACAAGACCAATCTCAACCTTCTACCTCTCCAAGCATCACCAAACAATTCCAACAATGGTACATCCAGCATTCATACACTCCACTTGGAGAATCATACACTTCCATTTTGGAAAAACTCATCAAATAGGGGGTCCTCAATCTCCCTCCAATCTAACCACCTCAATTCAACCCTTTAAAAGCCCTCTCTATCACTATCATTGCGTCCATGGCCATGACATCAACAATTGCTGAACCTTCAAAAACATCATTCAAGACATGATAGACAGGGGTGATCTCGTCTTGGATAACCTAAACACCCTACCCAATCAAAACATCGCCATCTTCAAAAAACCCTTTCCTAATCATCCTCCTACTCAAAACATTGTCCAGACCATGGCCGATAGCTCCCATGAGCATGACATACACACGATCAACACGGTCTCACCTCTTGTCACTGACCAACCTCCTTCATAGGTGGAAGACCCTTCTTCCCCTATTCCTCTACCATAGGTAGAAGAATCCTCTTCTCCTATTACTCCTCCATCCACCTCTCTTATACTAGAGGATGCCTTAACCACATCAATGCCATTAACCCCACCTCCATCCTTCCTCCCACCAATGGAGGACCATACCTTACCTACTCCTCAACCACAAGTCGAAGGCACAATATCCCCTGACCTCTTAAGGAGCCACACTCTCCTATTTCTTCTCCACCAAGAGAATAACCAGTCTCTTCACCCATTTCGACCGAGGAAGACCTAGTCATGGTTTCTTCCTACCTTTTGCCTGAGATTGATACATATCACTCACCTCCATCCACATCTAAACCCAAACCCGTATCTAACCTTGCCTCACCCAATAGTGACCCTCAACCCAAACCAAAGAGAGACACTAAACCACACTGGAGGACTCCTCCCCCAACTTCATCATTACCTTCAATTTTGGGAC
Organism: Torreya grandis; assembly: GCA_037957365.1. Taxonomy (NCBI): domain Eukaryota; kingdom Viridiplantae; phylum Streptophyta; class Pinopsida; order Cupressales; family Taxaceae; genus Torreya; species Torreya grandis. Next base: position 683,177 of record JARHVA010003285.1, read on the forward strand.
CACATCCATCCACTTTAATAAGAGTGCTTCCTACTCCCATACTTCACAGAGGCAAGTTGCCTCCATTGTCCCCTCAACCCATCAGACATATATTTCCTCCAAAACATCCAACACCTATCACTACAAAAGTGCCATCTACACATGTGGCTATACCACCCATGAAAATGATGGTACGACCAATGCCTCTTAGGCCTCTCAAATCAAAGTCATCAACCCCTCCTATAACAAAACATGTAGACCCATTAACAAGTTCTTATGCCTTGATATTACGACAATTGTTTCACTCTTCTCGCATCAATCTCCCACCTCTTAAACCATATCAATCCCTCAAACCAAAACTGCCTTGGTTCGACGACACTCAGATTTGTGCATATCATCACACATTTGGGCATGACACTGAGCATTATTGTGCCCTCAAGGTTGTCATTCGCCAATGTTTGGAGAAATACACCTTTCTTCTCGACCATACTATCAACAAACCTTCAACCTCCTCACTATCCCACTCACCAACTCTCAGATCAAGACCATCTTGGTTCGACAACTCTAAATTTTGCCATTATCATCACACTCTAAGACATGACACTGAGCATTGTTACACTCTTAAAGCTGTCATTCGTCAACACCAAAAAAAGGATACCCTTCTAATCAAGGATCCTCTTGACCACCCCTTCAAAAAATCATCAACACCGACCCATGCTTCTCAAACCTCGTCACCTAAATCAGGATCTCCACGCCAGACTATGGTCCCTTTGCCACCTTTAATCCCCTTATTCGACATCAACACAGTCAATCTGACCACCAAGCCTCAATCGACCTTGACCAATCTATCAAACATTCTCCCTAGCCACTGGGGGAATTCAACCTTCATCCACGCCTCAACCAACCTTTCAACCCAGTCTCAACCAAATATCAATCACTCTTTTAATCTTAAACCTTGACTATGCCTCAACCAAGCCTCGACCATGCCTTGACCAAACAAACATCAACCAATCTCTTCAACCAAACATTCAACCCAAACGTTGACCAATCATTGACCAAATATCAAATAACCAAGCATTCAACCAGACATCGACCAAACAATGACAAAACATCAATGAACCTTTTAATCACATCAACCAACCTTTTAATCATGACCTCGACCAACTTCAACCAAATATCAACCGACCTCAACCAAACATCAACCAACCTTTTAATCACATCATCCAACCTAGCATTGACCAAATATCTATCAACCTTGACCAAATACCAACGAATCCTTGACCAAGCATCGACCTCAATCAAACCTTGATCAAACATCAACCAACCTTTTAATCATGACCTCAACTAACTTCTTCAACATTGACCCAAACTTCAACCAAACATTGACCAACTATCAACCAACTTCAACCAAACATCAACCAACTCCTTCAACATCAGTCAACATGTGACCAATTTGGAATGAAGCAAATGGGGAAAGTTTGCTCCTAATTGATTCGGAACTTGCATCATAACACAAGCATGGGCCAAGGACTTTGTCAAAACCTGAGCCCCTTTATGCTTTACATCTTTGACCAGTCTACTATTAGTCAAGTAATTATTCACTTGATGTTTAACTTGAGCTCGATCCCTTGAGCACTCCCCATCATTGTCATTCCTATTCCTTTTCAACCCTCAACCCTACAAACATTAGTCACCCCTTTTGTCAAGCATGACTACTTTGTCCTAATAAAAGGGAAACCCTCTAAACCTCTATAGTCAAGTCCATGACCAAAAGTTCAGTCAACAAAAAAATTAAAAAAATATAAAAGTGGGATGCATATTCCAAGGTCATAAAACTATAAACGTAAACTACTCCCTCAAAGGACATCTACATCATCATTGCTATATTTACTAGACTGCTCCCTTGAAGGACAACTCGGCCAAAGTCATATCAAAAACATAATATAGACCACTCCCTCAAAGGATGGCTATGCCTAAATTTTTCTACATACACAACACTATCTCAGAAGCTTCCCACATTGATCAACTTCACAACATGTCCACCAAGAAAAATGACATCCCCTCGCAGACTTCCAGCATCGATCAGTCTGCACAAAAAAAAAAAAAAAAAAAACTGATTGACAAACCTATAAAGTCATGGACTTGTCTATAGTCATTCTAGAGGTCACTTGTAAAAGGGGCAAAGTTGTTCCTACCAAAAAGGGTTCCCCCTTCCATCCATATCACATAATCAATCCTATCACCCCAACACACTCAAGGGATTTTGAGCTCACTTAACGTCAAGTGATTCGATTGCTTCTCTAACACAATCACTGGTCAACAACGCAATGCATAAATGGGGCTTTTGTTTCTAAACAACCCTTATCCATGCCATCATTTTGGTCCTTGTCAATGAAAGAGCAACACGCCTTTTTATTTTTACATCTTGGTCACACATCCAACCAAATCATTTTTCCAACTCAACCCAACCAACCAAAACCTTTTTCAAACCACAAAACATTATTATAAACCATTGACATAGTTTCTGTGGACACCAATACACATGGAAACTATCGACCACAAAATTTATGTTAAGCATAAACCAGTACTTGCTGATGCATAAATAGACTCAATTCATTTTTAGCATAAATCCATCATGAATATGGAAAATTGCTAGGAATGAAAGACCCCTCAACCAATGTTATAGAATACACCATCACACAATATGGAAAAGGCTGTAACATCATCTTACCTTCAACATTTCATCATGACCAAACCAATCATCAACCATTTTGCCTCCTAGTCTGAACTACATTGGTCTGAGGCCCTAAGAATAGGGCTATGTAGGCAGCACTCAGTCGACATGACATCTTCTGGGGTTAGCTAGACTACCCTCATTTGTTCATCTACATGATGGACAAACCATCTCTTCTTTGACCATAACTTGACCTCATCCAAAACCAATCCATGCCCTAAACCTTGACCAAGACCATTGACCACTTTGACCCTTTTCCTCCTTTTTTGGGAGAACTACATTGGCCTAAGACCCTAAGACCGGGACTATGTAGGCAACACTCAGTGTTTTAAGGTTAGCTCGGCCACATTCTTTCATCCACCCATTCATTTGACCTGCTATCTATCTCGACCTGTCCTCGATCAATGACCATGGAGATTATGCCTATCTCCTTAGACTCCGACCACTTCCAAGACAACTTCACCTTGGTTGTTTTTACATGTATGCTACCTCACAAATGGTTAGCAAAATTATGTGCAGACTATTTATGACCTTCACAAGTATAGGATCGCAAGCCGGTTGATCCCCACTACTTGTGACATTTTCATGTTTTCAGGAGCACTTCCTGAGCCTAGGATACTTAGATCACAATGACCATTGGAGCTACATCTTAGATTGAATAAACAAATCAGCCATGACCAAATGCTGGGGCCCAGTTATTTCAATTTTGGCACTCCTCGACCCTCAACCTATGACAATTTGACCTGACCATCTTGTGAAGTGGTATGCATGCAATCTCAACTTTTGCAGCGTTCACACCCCATCTTCACCATTTTCATCCACTCTCTATCAAATTAGCACCTGATTCTAGGTTTCCTATCCTTGACTCCTGCTTTGAGGGGGAATACCTTATCCCATAATCGGGGTAATCAACATTCATTTTTTGTCTTGCAGTTCACTTGAACAACCAACAAGATGAAAGCAACCTCATCCCATACCTGGGGCAACCAACTCCTATTTTTATCTTGTAGTTCATCCAGAACAACCAACAAGACAAAAAGGGGCAAATGTAGACACCAAAATCATGTCTACTCCTTGGTCATCCTCCCCCCTTAGTCCCCTTGGTCCACTTAACCACTCCTAACCTATGTCTTATTAATTTAACATAATTATCTTATTTTAAATTAATAATTCTCTCCCCTTTGCCATCTCACCCTTAACACCTCACCACCCTTGGATGCCCTCCTTAGATTCTCTCCACTACCCCATGCCAAGTCTTAAATGCCTAAACCCCATTCATGACCTATTCCTATCCTCTCGTCCATTTTAACCTACCTTCAACCATTTCTTACCCCGACCCACTGACCCAGCAGTTAGGAAAATGGACATAAGGCTATTTTTAGCCTTTCTACCTGCCTTCCAGCCGTCGACGGCAGTCAGTAGTCAGCCGACGTCAACAGTTTTGCTGGCATCAGTTTCCTTCAAGATTACATTCTATATCCAGAATGCAGATCTAACTCTTCAACCTTCATCTCATTTTCCAATCTTGGCATCTGTGTTTCTCAATCTTTTAATCTACCTTTCGACCTTTAACAATCAACCAATCTTCCAGTCTTCAATCCACCAAACCTCTCACTCTCTCTCCCATAGGGCTTCTACACCAGCTACAGTAAGAACAGGTACTCTACCTCAGCTTCCACTAGTAACAGGGCCTTCACACCAATAGCACCAGCAATAGGTACAACCCATTAGCAACATTTCTTCTCCAGTAAGTATGAGCTAAGAATGTTTCATTTATTTTATTTCAATAATCTAGAAATGTATTAGCTATTAAGCTCCCATTCAACACTTCTAGACCAGACCTAAATCCTTATCTCCCTGTTGGCCTCCTGTATCCCTCTATCCCTTTTCAACATTTTGTCCATTGCCCTAGACCTCTGCACAGACACCTCAAGCCATTTTGCTGACCCTAAATAGACCACAGACCCATCCACAGACCAAAAACTTGGCCAGACCTCATCCAAAGACTACTGCCCTGACTGATGCTGATCATAGAGACCACTGCCCTCAATGGCTTTGGTAGACTAACCGACGTCAGCAGACCTTGACAACTGACGTCAGCATACTAATCAACGTTAGGGACTATGACCAGGCCGACAACATCATTCAGGTAAGCATTTTCTTCCATTTCCTTTTCAGTCTTTAATCATTTTAGTCTTTTATCATTCTTCCTTTTATCAAACATTATTTTCATGATTCAATGGCTTGACATCCCTTAAGGAAGTCTTTATACTTATGGGATCAAGATTTTACTTGGCAACCCACCATCTCCTCATCTAACGCCTTCTTTGTTTTAGTCTCTTTCTTCTACAGGTGTCATCCTCCACAACCAAAGAGGAGTTCTCACGACATTCGGATAATGGTGTGCATGACTTCATCCAGGTACATACAAGCCTTAGACCATTTCTCTTAGTTTCTCATTTCCTTTTTTAATGTGAAAGTGAAAATTGTATAGAAAAATTCTGGCACGCCTGGTGGGACCCTAGGGTCTTCCTTGGGTTCTTTTCTTTCTGTTCATATAGGTGCATTAGGTTTCTCCTTTTCACCTCTTTCTTCTCTCTCTTCATAAAGACATCATAAGCAGGATTAAAAATGACTCTTCTTTCTTTTCTTGCATCTTAGACTAGTCAAAAGTCATACTCTTCAACCCTTTCTCCATTTGTCTTCATACGAACTCACACTTCAATTTTGGGCTTAAAACACATTGCATTTCATTTCTTCTTGACTGCATACTTAGTCCACATCTAGTAATTAAAAACCGCATCATGAATTAATCACACTTATGTTACACAACCGAATCATTTGCACAAATCAAACATCAAAACTTACCTGAGACAAGGCCCAACTAGGATTTCATCACCTAGCGGATACATTACCCATCCCGACAATCCCACTTGGATTTCACCACCAAGGGGAAAGCCCACTCTATTCTCTAATAGAGGATAATCTCTAGGGAAAGTATATTTTGGCTAAGGGAGACCAGCTTATCACTGGGCTCGTGAAGTGAGGGGAGCTTGCTCCTTAGCACCAGGCCATGTACGAAACCTAACCCAGACTCTTGAGCACCTAAACAAATCTAAAACCATCTATAGACTACCTCTTCTAGGACCCATTCTAATATCCAACCTTCCCAAACATCACTTTAAGGCATAAGCCACAGGATTCTAAAAGTTGATTCTTAGGATTTAATGCTTAGGGTCTGCCTGTCTCCATCTATTTTTTTTTTCCTATCTAGTTTTTTGAGCTAGTGAGGATGTTTTATTCCTTTTTTCCAAGAATCATAAAATTTTCTGAGTTTCTAGAAACCACAGTCATCAGGATCAGTTTTACCACCGATGTCAGCAACATTTCCTTGTCGACATCAGTTATCTGACCGACGTTAGCCATCTATTCTCATTGACATCAATTTTTCAACTAACGTCGGTCACTGTCACAGTCTTTTTTTCAAAACAACAGCCTTAAAACCCAACTATTTTTCTACCAAAACCACATTTTGAGTTTCTAAAATTGAAAAAACATAGTTTTTAAAACCTAACCCTTCTTGTCTTGAATGGTTTTGACACGCAATCAAACCAAGGATTTTCTTGACCATGTGAGACATCAACCGCTTCTACCTTCCCCATCCATAACCAGTCCTATAATGGAGTTCCACTCAGAGACCGAAAGAACTCTTACTCGACTGACCCCGACTCAGACCCTCATTATCCCTGAAGGGGACCAAGATTTCAAAATATTCTTGGACCTCAATGTAAAATCCCTCCAAAACTATCTCACAAGGAACCAAACATGAGACCTTTCAGGTGAAGCAGTGATGACATCAACACCATCTGCTACCCAACCCATCATGACTCAGCCTATTGTCTTGACTAGTCACTCGACCATGACCAATACCCAAAGCTTGGTCCCCTTATCTATTTTCAAACCTACCTCCATCAGGGTGTCATTACCCCCTCAACCACACGCAATTTGACTAAGTTCTACATCATACCAAAACTTGATTGTCTCGACCTCACCCACTCTTGCACCTATGCATGCAAGAGTGACAACCTATCCTTTTACCAGTGCCACCACTCAACCACCTATGGTAGTATCTAGTCAACTTATGTCTTCCAACTTCATGGCATAAGCCCCTTTGACCATGACATATATCCCTATGATGCACTACCCATATGTTGCGCCTACACAAGTGCAACCAAGTACGTTATATGCCTCTTCAACCACCTTCTAGGTACCCTACAACCTAGGGGGTGCCCCACCTGCCAATCCATCAGCTAATCTCATCAAGATGCTGATGGACAAGATGTCTAGCCATGAGACCTCTATTTTTGGTTCACGCAATGCCCTTTCATATGAGCAAATTTGCAATGAACCCATCCATCCCTCCATCCCAATCAGGGCTTATCCCAACCAGTGGGAGCTTCTTAAATTTTCTCATTTTCAAAGTAAGGAAGACCTGCAACAACACCTATGAGCATTCAGACATGCTTGTTATCTCATAGCCCATGATGATGCGTTACTTGTACGCATGTTCCCCATGTCACTTTCTAGCCCTACCCTTGACTGGTATATCTCTCTTACCAGACGTTCTATCTTTTCATTCACTCAACTCACCCAATTATTTCTCGACCATTTTTTTTATCAATATCACCAAACAAGTCTCGATCACAAACCTTTACTCCATCAGGCAATTTGACGATGAATCAATAGTCGATTTTGTCGCCTATTGGAGAGGCTTGATCAACCAGCTCTCCTTCTCCTTGCCTCAACTTGAGTTCGTTGAGCTCTTTTCTCAAGCATGTCCTAGACACATCTCTTCTACCTTGCAGATTTAAACATTCCACACTTTTGATGAAGCTTTCACCATGGCCCGAAAGCTTGAACTCTGTGCCATTGAAGAAGACAAGGTCAAATTGCATAATGCTAATGCAAGAGCCAATGACCCTTCTTCTTCCAGACCTTCTTCTTCCCACTCCAAATCCAAAGGAGTGGCAAACACTATGGTTGTTAGATCACCATCTTCGACAACAACTGACCAATCTCAACCTTCTACCTCTCTAAGCATCACCAAACAATTCCAACAATGGTACATCCACCATTCATACACTCCACTTAGAGAATCATACGCTTCTATTTTGGAAAAACTCATCAAATATGGGGTCCTCAATCTCCCTCCAATCTAACCACCTCAATTCGACCCTTCAAAAGTTCTCCCTGCATGGTATAGGGAGGCTGACTTCTGTCACTATCATCATGTCCATGATCATGACATCAACAATTTCCAAACCTTTAAAAACATCATTCAAGACATGATAGATAGGGGTGATCTCATCTTGGACAACCCAAATGCCCCACCCAATCAAAACATCAACATCTTCAAACAAACCTTTCCTAATCATCATCCTACTTAAAACATTATCTAGACCATGGTCGATAGCTCCCATGAGCATGACATACACACAATCAACACAGTCTCACCTCTTGTCCCTGACCAACCTCCTTCACAGGTGGAAGACCCTTCTTCCCCTATTCCTCTTCCATAGGTAGAAGAATCCTCTTCTCCTATTAGTCCTCCATCCACCTCTCTTATACTGGAGGATGCCTTAACCACACCAATTCCATTAACCCCACCTCCGTCCTTCCTCCCACCAATGGAGGACCATACCTTACCTACTCCTCAACCACAAGTCAAAGGCACAATCATCCTTGCCCTCTATGCTCTTGAGGAGCCACACTCTCTTATTTCTTCTCCACCAAGAGAAGAACCAGTCTCTTCACCCATTTTGACTGAGGAAGACCTAGTCACGGTTTCCTCTTAACTTTTGCCTGAGATTGCTACATATCACTCACCTCCATCCACATCTAAACCCAATCCTGTATCTAACCTTGCCTCACCCAATAGTGACCCTCAACCCAAACCAAAGAGAGCCACTAAACCACAACGGAGGACTCCTCCCCCACCTTCATCATTAGCTTCAATTTTGGGCCCACATCCATCCACTTTAATAGGAGTGCTTCCTACTCCCATACTTCACAGAGGTAAGTCACCTCCATTGTCCCCTCAACCCATCAGACATATATTTCCTCTAAAACATCCAACACCTACCACTATAAAAGTGCCATCTACACGTGTGGCTATACCAACTGCAAAAATAATGGTACGACCAATGCCTCTTACGCCTCTCAAATCAAAGTTATCAACCCCTCCTACAACAAAACACGTAGACCCATTAGCAGGTTCTTATGCCTTGCTGTTACGGCAATTGTTGCACTCTTCTCACATCAATCTCCCACCTCTTAAACCATATCAATCCCTCAGACCAAAACCGCCCTGGTTCGATGACACTCAGATTTGTGCTTATCATCGCATGTCTGGGCACGACACTGAGCATTATTGTGCCCTTAAGGTTGTCATTCACCAATGTTTGGAGAAAGACACCTTTCTTCTCGACCATACTATCAACAAACCTTCAACCTCCTCACCATCCCACTCATCAACTCTCAGATCAAGACCATCTTGGTTTGACAACTCTAAATTTTGCCATTATCATCACACTCTGGGACATGACACTAAGTGTTGTTGCGCTCTTAAAGCTATCACTCATCAACACCAAAAAAAGGATACCCTTCTCATCAAGGATCCTCTTAACCACCCCTTCGACAAATCATCAACACCGACCCATGCTTCTCAAACCTTGTCACCTAAATCGGGATCTCCACGCCAGACTATGGTCCCTTTGCCACCTTTAATCCCCTTATTTGACATTAACACAGTCAATCTGACCACCAAGCCTCAACTGACCTTGACCAATCTATCAAATATTCTCCCTAGCTACTGGGGGAATTCAACCTTCATCCACGCATCAACCTACCTTTCAACCCAGTCTCGACCAAATATCAATCACTCTTTTAATCTTAAACCTCGACTAGGCCTCAACCAAGCCTCGACCATGCCTCGACCAAACAAACATCAACCAACCTCTTCGACCAAAAATTCAACCCAACCATTGACCAATCATCGACCAAATATCAAACAACCAAACATTCGACCAGACATCGACCAAACAATGACCAAACATCAACCAACCTTTTAATCACATCAACCAACCTTTTAATCATGACCTCGACCAACTTCGACCAAATATCAACTGACCTCAACTAAACATCAACTAACCTTTTAATCACATCATCCAACCCAACATTGACCAAATATCTATCAACCTCAACCAAATACCAACCAAGCATCAACCTCAATCAAACCTTGATCAAACATCAACCAACCTTTTAATCATGACCTCAACCAACTTCTTCAACATCGACCCCAAACTTCAACCAAACATTGACCAACTATTAACTGACCTCAACCAAACATCAACCAACTCCTTCAACATGAGTCAACATGTGACCAATTTGGAATGAACCAAATGGGGCAAGTTTTCTCCTAATTCATTTGGACCTTGCATCATAACACAAGCATGGGCTAGGGACTTTGTCAGAACCTGAGCCCCTTTATGCCTTGCATCTTTGACCAGTCTACTGTTAGTCAAGTAATTATTCACTTGACATTTAACTTGAGCTTGATCCCTTGAGCACTCCCCGTCATTGTCATTCCTATTCCTTTTCAACCCTCAACCCTACAAACATCAGTCACCCCTTTTGTCAAGCATGACTGCTTTGTCCTAATAAAAGGGAAACCCTCTAAACCTCTATAGTCAAGTCCATGACCAAAATTTCAATCAACAAAAAAATCAAAAAAATATAAAAGTGGGATGCATATTCCAAGGTCATAAAACTATAAACGTAGACTGCTCCCTCAAAGGATAACTACATCATCATTGCTGTATTTATTAGACTACTCCCTTGAAGGACAGCTAGGCCAAAGTCATATCAAAAACATAATATAGACCACTTCCTCGAAGGATGGCTATGCCTAAATTTTGCTACATAGACAACACTATCGCAGAAGCTTCCCACATTGATCAGCTTCACAACATGATCACCAAGCAAAATGACATCCCCTTCCAGACTTCCCACATCGATCAGTCTGCACCAAAAAAAAAGAAAAAATTGACTGACAAACCTATAAAGTCATGGACTTGTCTATAGTCATTCTCGAGTTCACCTATAAAAGGGGAAAAGTTGTTCCTACCAAAAAGGGTTCCCCCTTCCATCCATATCACATAATCAATCCTATCATCCCAACATACTCAAGGGATTTTGAGCTCAGTTAACGTCAAGTGATTCGATTACTTCTCTAACACAATCAGTGCTCAACAATGCAATGCATAAATGGGGCTTTTGTTTCTAAACAACCCTCAACCATGCCATCATTTTGGTCCTTGTCAATGAAAGAGCAACATGCCTTTCACTTTTTACATCTTGGTCACACATCCAACCAAATCATTTTGCCAACTCAACCCAACCAACCAAAACCTTTTTTAGACTACAAAACATTATCATAAACCATTCACATAGTTTCTATGGACACCAATACACATGGAAACTATCGACCACACAATTTATGTTAAGCATAAACCAGTACTTGTTGAAGCATAAATATACTCAATTCATTTTTAGCATACATCTATCATGAATATGGAAAATTGCTAGGGATAAAAGTCCCCTCAACCAATGTTACAAAATACACCATCACACAATATGGAAAAGGCTATAACATCATCTTACCTTCATCATTTCATCATGACTAGACCAATCATCAACCATTTTGCCTCCTAGTCTGAACTACATTGGTCTAAGGCCCTAAGACCGGGGCTATGTAGGTAGCACTCAGTCAACATGACGTCTTCTCGGGTTAGCTCAAACACCCTCATTTATTCATCTACCTGATGGACAAACCATCTCTCCTTTGACCATAACTTGACCTCATCCAAAACCAATCCATGCCCTGACCTCGACCAAGACCATTGACCACTTTGACCCTTTTCCTCCCTTTTTGGGAGAACTACATTGGCCTGAGACCATAAGACCGGGGCTATGTAGGCAGCACTCAGTGTTCTAAGGTTAGCTCAACCACATTCTTTCATCCACCCATTCATTCGACCAGCTATCTATCTCAACCCATCCTTGACCAACAACCATGGAGATTATGCCTATCTCCTCAGACTCTGACCACTTCCAAGACAACTTCACCTTGGTTGTTTTTACATGTATGCTACCTCACAAATGGTTAGCAAAATTATGTGTAGACTATTTATGACCTTCACAAGTATAGGATCACAAGCTAGTTGATCCCCACTACTTATGACATATACATGTTTCCAGGAGCACTTCCTGAGCCTGAGATACTTGGAGCATGATGACCATTGGAGCTACAGCTTAGATTGAATAACTTGATTAGCTATGACCAAATGCTAGGGCCTAGTTATTTCAATTTTGGCACTCCTCAACCCTTAACCTACGACAATTTAACCTAACCATCTCGTGAAGTGGTATGCACACAATCTTAACTTTTACACCATTCACACCCCATCTTCACCATTTTCATCCACTCTCTATCAAATCAGCACTCGATTCTAGGTTCCCTTTCCTCGACTCCTGCTTTGAGGGGGAATACCTTATCCCATAATTAGGGCAATCAACACTTATTTTTTGTCTTGTAGTTCACTTGAACAACCAACAAGATGAAAGCAACCTCATCCCATACCTGGGGCAACTAACTCCTATTTTTGTCTTGCAGTTCATCCAGAACAACCAACAAGACAAAAAAGGGCAAATGTAGACACCAAAATCATGTCTAATCCTTGTTCATCCTCCCCCCTTAGTCCCCTTGGTCCACTTAACTACTCCTAACCTATGTCTTATTAATTTAAAATAATTATCTTATTTTAAATTAATAATTCTCTCCCCTTTGCCATCTCACCCTTGACATCTCACCACCCTTGGATGCCCTCCTTGGATTCTCTCCACTACCCCATGCCAAGTCTTAAATGCCTAAACCCCATTCATGACCTATTCCTATCCTCTCATCCATTTTAACCTACCTTCAACCGTTTCTTACCCCGACCCGATGACCCAGCAGTTGGGAAAATGGACAGAAGGCTATTTTTAGCCTTTTTACCCACCTTCCAACCACCGACATCGGTCAGTAGTCGGCCGACATCAGTGGTTTTTCCAGCATTGGTTTCCTTCAAGACTACATTCTATATCCAGAATGCGGATCTGACTCTTCAACCTTCATCCCATTTTCCAATCTTGGCATCCGTGTTTCTCAATCTTTCAATCCACCTTTCAACCTTCAACAATCAACCAATCTTCCAGTCTTCAATCCACCAGACCTCTCACTCTCTCTCCCACAGGGCTTTTGCACTAGCTACAACAACAACAGGTACTCTACATCAGCTTCCACCAATAACAAGGCCTTCACACTAGCAGCACCAGCAATAGGTACAACCCATCAGCAACATTTCTTCTCCAGCAGGTATGAGCTAAGAATATTTCATTTATTTCATTTCAATAATCTAGAAATGTATTAGCTGTTAAGCTCCCATTTTACACTTCCAGACCAGACCTAAATCCTTATCTCCCTGTTGGCCTCCTCTATCCCTCTGTCCCTTTTTGACATTTTATCCATTGCCCCAGACCTCTTCATAGACACCTCAAGCCATTTTGCTGACACCAAACAGACCACAGACCCATCCACAGACCAAAAACTCAACCAGACCTCATCCACAGACTACTACCCCGACTGACACTGACTGTAGAGACCACTTCCCTCACCAACATCAGTAGACTAACCAATGTCGACAGACCCTGACAACTGATGTCGGCATACTAACCAACGTTGGCGACTGTGACCAGGCTGACAACAGCATTCAGGTAAGCATTTGCTTCCATTTCCTTTTCAGTCTTTAATCATTTTGCCTTTTATCAGACATTATTTTCATCATTCAGTGGGTTGACATCCCTTAAGTAAGTCTTTGTACTTCTGGGATCAAGCTTTTACTTGGCAACCCACCATCTCCTCATCTAACGCCTTCTTTGTTTTAGTCTCTTTCTTCTGCAGGTGTCATCCTCCACAACCAAAGAGGAGTTCTCATGACGTCTGGATAACGGTGTGCATGAATTCATCTAGGTACATACAAGCCTTAGACCATTTCTCTTAGTTTCTCATTTCCTTTTTGAATGTGAAAGCGAAAATCATATAGAAACACATGGTCTTATATTGAAGTGGACAGTCATTGATTAGCTCATTAGATCTTTGCTCGAGTTTAGAAATTTGTGCATAATATTTTATCATAAATTTTGATGGATAAATGTGATATAAATTAATCTTCCAAAGGTTTTAATTATCTAATTGATTTGATATGAATGTCATCTATCCATCTCAAAGTTTTGTCTTTTAAAATTATCTTGAATATCTTGGTCAATACTATGTCAATGGATGCAAAATCCAAGCATGTTGTGTGAAAGGATAAGAGGTGTCTCTCAATATCACCTTTAGAATTATGTAATTAAATCTTAAAATATATAAAACATATGGGTAAGAGATATGATAAAGAATATAGGGGATAATTTACCATGAATCAAAGCATATGAATTTATTAAATGACTAGTTCTAGAAGTACCTTGAACTAACTGCAATGCATCTTATAGATATGAAATACTCTACTAGAGGGAACATGTAGTAGGTGAGGTTGATGATGTATTATTCATATTAATTGAAGGATTTACATAGGTTATCTATGTAGGAATGGTCATCTAAATATGAGTTAAGCCTTGTGTTTCCCTCACACCTTGAATAGAAATCACATATTTAATTAGAGGTGTAGACATAGGAATATTAGCTATAGTAGTAAGGAAAATTATGGTGGGATAAATACCTTCAAAATATATATGAATATCATAAAGGTGATTGGATTATTCTTGATATGTACTATCTCGAGAAAAAAATATTTCATCTCTTGATACATATAATATTTCATCATGCGTTGTGTATTGATGCCAAGATATTATATTCATTCACTTTCATAAATTTGATAAAATATATCCTCAATACTCATTTCATGTTCAACATATTATTAGAATCAATATTCATAAGTCCATCAATAATATGTATAACATGTATTGTGGAAGCTATGATAACCTTATGGTGAATAATGGGATTAGGATGAGTAAAATGGATCATGATTTCCTTTATTACTTGGTGGTGAAAGAATCAACTCAAATTAGATGTCACAATAATATGTACAATGGGGGGCTAAATATTATTCATTATTAATTTCAGCCTTATTATTTTACAAAGATTTGATCCATTTAATTACATTATTACATAAATGGTAAAAACATGCAATAATTACAACCATAACTTGCATCAAAAAATAGAAAATTTGTTCATCAATTATAACCATGTGAATTTTTTTATATTTACAGAAAATCATAAATTGGGTCTGAAAATGAAACCTTAAGGCATAAATTTTAAAACCCTCAAATAAGGATGAAACCCTAAGGGAGACCTAGGCTTTAGAAAATTTGAATACATATACAAGTTCACCAATATATTTCACCCTATTTTAGATTAATTTTAACCCTAATTAAGATATAAATTATTATCATATTTGAGATTATAATAAATAACAATCAACTAAAAATATGTGTACAAGATTCAAACTGATTTCACACACTAAATTTATAAATATAGAAAGTAAAATGAATATAAAATATAAATATAAATTATCCCTTCCCACACTATTAAATACATAATTGATTATACCCAAATCATTTTTTCCACTTTTGAAGAGTCATGTATCACCCATTTATTTTGTAAGGGAAACACTACCATAGACTATCTAGCCAATTATGGGGTTGGAAGTGAAAGAATGGTCATGTGGGATGATGCCAACTCAATATCAGCCCAAAGTTTAAAAATAATCACAAATGATGATGTAGACAAGCCTTAAATGCACAAATAACATCTCTCAAATAGGAATTTCAACTCAGGGCATGCAAAATTTCCTCCCTCACAATTTTATAATTGATGAATCAAGGAATGCAAATCCTACACCCACAACATTAATTATAGCCTTCAAGTTAGAACATTGAAGTATATTTACATATTTTCCACTTCAATACTTAGAGTAGGAGAAGTAACATTCAATGTCAAATGGGTCATGACCATGATTGTATGGAACCAGTGTCGTGTATTGAGGTGTATGGGAATAAGAAACTATGGAAGAAGCTAAGCAAATAGGGCCTAAAAAAAATTATGTTGATGATAAAATGCCATGATGAGGTTATTTATAAGGAATTTATTATCATCTATAATAAATTAATGATGAGTTTTATGGGAGTGAAAATTATTGTGTTTGAGGTATGTATCAACAAAGCCCTTATGATGCCATATGAAGGATCAAAAGTATATAAAGAAAAAATATGTAAGTTGGAGTTAATGCATTATTTTTTTAGGATAGATGCAGTGTTAAAAATGTATAAAAAGGGTTTTCCCAAGGAGGACCTTCCTCAAAAGTATAAATAGGTATGTTTACAAATCATGAAATCCTTTACCCTAGAATGGAGATATACTTTGATATTTTCTCTTCATTTTTTACTTCTTAATCATATTTGGGGTAATAAAATAATCTTGCCATACTGCCTCCTTAAATCCATTCAATCCAAAAACCTTGATTTCAAATTAAATGATATAATACACCATGGCCTCATCTTATTTTTAATCCAAAAACATGAAACAATGCATAGTAAATCCATTCCCCTAGCTAAAAATTCCTTGGTAGAAGACACTTTTACAAAAGACACCCCTCCTCATAATATCCTAGCTAACAAACCTTTTAAGGAAGATTATGGACTACCAAGAAATGAGGAAGATTACCCATCCCAGAACCTCTTAAAATCCTCCTCCCCGCTTTGACAAGTCTACTCCTCTCAAATGCCCTTCTATGTTCTCCCAAGCCTCATCAAGCAAGAAATCCAGAACCATGACCATTTTGTCAAAAGGAGTGGCCAGTCCTAGAAGTAGGGAACTCAATAGTTTGGAAGATAATAACTCGAATTAGAATATGAAATTGGGTATTTTCCTAGATAAATTAGAACTCATTGGGTTGGCTATTTCAACCCTCATAAAATATTGGAATGAACTAAAGTTATAAATAGTCAAAATCAAATAGGAGCTAGATAGGGAAGAAAAAAAGAAAGTCACTTAGTCAGAAAAAGAGGGGAATAGTGGAGTGGGGTAGGATCTCAAATAAGACATATAGCCTTCCTCTAATGTAAAAATAATAATCATAATCCCTTATCCAAAGGTAAGAAAACCATTCTATAGTGCCCTTATAAATGTACCTAAAGAAGAACCAATCAAGATTTGTTGTTGGAAAAGAACAAGGATAATGAACAAGCCATTTCAAAATAAAAATCCGTCTCAAAGGAGGTATAATGCTATTTCTAGGGTACCTTCTATTTATTATTTTGTCTGTCATACTTTCTTATTGTTCATTATAAGTTAGTATTTGTTATTGGTCTTCCATTTAGTATCCCATAGTGATTAGTTTCATTTTTATTAGATCAATTAAACAAATGGGTTAAGGGTCCCATACCCATTATTAAAAAAATGAAATATAGGATAAGACAAAAAATAAAACCAAGAATCAAATAAAACCATAAGGCTTGACTAACCATCAACAACCAACTACAATAGACAAACTTCTACTAAAATCCTACCAAAAAGACAACTAAAAATAGGCCTAGAGAGATTAAGAACATAAGTCATCCAAATCCAAATAAAGAACCAACTTTTCATTACTAGAATTTTATTTTTTATTTTCCTTGCCCCTAGTCCTATTGGTAGGACCTTATAGAAAATATTTTATATCCTTCTTTATTTTAATGCCCATAACTCTTACTTCTACCTTTACCTTTATAGTATTCTTATTTTCCACCTCTCCATCTCTTTTTAAATGATGGGGTTGAGACAAAGTCCCCCATATTTTCATTACCATCTATCTAAGTACCACCCTTCCATGAGAAAGATTCCTCTAGATTCAACAATAATTTTAGCTTGTCTACTTCTAAAATATTGGAACTCAAAAGCCTCTAGACTACAAATTTTGTCACTAATTTTTTAATAGATAGTTTAACTTCATATTAAGGACCCATACTAGTAATGGGGTCAACATGAATAAGGTTTTCTTTCTTACTACCCCCAGGGGATAAATTACCAAAAACATTTTCTCCCCCTAACCTCAGAAGCTTCCTCCCCTCTCCATTTCCTAGAAAATCCTCACTATACCTTGCATAATCTTCCTCATCACTTTGAATATGAATTGATTACAAATATATTTACCCTAAATAGGATCCCCCTTTTAAAAATTAAAAGGATAAGACCTAGTGAATAAGGTTAGTAGAAGGATTGTTCTTGATATTATCTACAGAGACCTTGAGAGACTTTAACCAAAAAAATGAATGCTTACAGGATGCCCTCTTAAATGGTTGAGACAAATAAATTGTGGGAGAACATAATTATGTGATTACCTTCTATATTTATGTATTTCATGACCTTCAAATGCACTTCTATCCATTTTATAGGAAAATCATCACAAATAAATCCTTTTTAATTAGAAGTCTTTAGTTTTTTGTTCTCATTACTATAAAAAATGTTAAATAATTCTTATTTAATTTTTTATCCTTAAATTCCTTATCCCAATAATAGTCCATACCTATAACATCACCAATAATTTATTTGGTTATGGTTATCTTGAGACTGCACATCTTGACTTATCTCTTAAACCATCCTTTTGTAAAATCATGATAAGTCACCACATCATTCCCTACAATATTTTACATGAAGTTTGGTAGTCCAACCTTCACCATATTATTACACATGTAAGGGTCTTCCTTAGCCTCCTCATATTAAATTGGATCCACCCTATCTCTATCACCACCCATATATACCTTATTAGCTTTACATTAAGTTTTGAAAAAGTTACAAGTTACTGTCGAAGTGAGAAAGTTGTTATTTGTATTTTTTCCATTTAATGACAACATTTAAAGCCATATTTTCTCACTATTTTCTTCCCTTTTATGTATGAATAGATCATGATTACAATACACATAGCTTCACAATTACTCCCACGTGACTTAGATTTTCCAATATTTATATTTATGATGTCAAATATTTGATCAAGATTTATTTTTTTGAATAATAGATGTGAAATCATTAGGAATGTCTGCATCACCATACCTATGCTTGAGTGAGTCATTCCTTACCCCTATATTAGACAACTTGTTTTCTCCTTTGTTGCTTTTCCTATAGATATGACAAATAGTTAATCTATTGAATTTAAGGAGTGTTTTGATATCCTCCATAGTAATTATAATAAAATAAGAAGGTTGGGAACTCCCATTCATATATTTAATGATATTGAGTTCCCTTTCACCTTGATATTCTCCACTCCTAGCTTAGTAGCCAACTCAATCCCCCACCATGATGATGAATCCTCCATCACATGATTTGTTTGAATCCTTATAGGACTTAAATAATCTACCAAAACATTAATATTGGAATCCTTGATCACCCCACCTCCCCTTGATAGACTAGGATTCCCTTTTGTTGCTCCATCAAAGTTTATCTAAAACTATGAATTCGAAGGATGAATCCATTTAATCAATGATCTATAAACATTTGACTTATGGAATTGAGTAGGGATCATTAAGTACAAAGATTAAATAACCTAAAAAATTTCAATTGGGGGAGGATCTCATAATGAAGAAGCAAATGATGACCAATTTTCCTTATTAGATACCATTATCCTCTTAAATGTGAAATCAAGACTGAGGTTCAAATTGTCATAAATAATTAAATTTTTGGTCTTCCATATTCCTAAAAAAAAAATGTGGGAGATCTATATCCTACCAAAAACCCCAAGGTGAATAGCCCCAAGGCGTCTTCCATTGATAAGTCAAATCCAAATAGATTTTGGATAGACCGAAGAGTAATTAGATAAAAGAAAGAATGAATGTAAGATAGATGAAGCAAAAGAGAAAAAAAGGAAGAGATGATCAGTTGATTCAACCTTATCTTTACATAAAACACACCTATTTTTAATTTTAATATCCCTTTTCATTAATTTATCCATGGTAATAATTTTGTTTTAAGTGGTCAACCAATAAAAAAACATTGATTTTAGGCATTGAGTTTTTAACCCACAAAATATTCCAATCTTCCTCCAATATTTCTCGATCCTAGAATAATTGGTATCTATATTTAACCAAGAACACTCCATTAAAATTCACCTTCTAGGTAATTTCATCCCCTTTGGAGAATATACTAATATGAGTATTTTGGAGCTGGTTATTTAAGTCCTAGAGAAAGAATTTCTTACTGATTTAATCTTTCTTTATTTAGGATCTTCCATTTTTTTATCCCATCTTCTTCCTACCAATAATCTTACACTTTGTGGCCTATGAAATTTTTTAAGTGACCTCTAATCCTAGCATAAACTTGAGAGGAATCCAATAGGTCTTGATTAATCTAAGGATCACCCCAAAAGTAAACTCTATCATTGTTCCTATTTGTCATTTTAAGCCTATTTTAAGGAGATCCTTTCCTCTACAAATGGCTTTCCAAAAATTATACCCATTATTAGTCCATTCTTCCTAAATGAAATAGGACACCTCCCTAGAATTCATATACTAAGATTTAATTATTCTATTCCATTGATTATCTTCCTTCAACACCTTCCAACATTATTTGGCTTATAGGGCTTGGTTCATTGATTTCACCCTCCTAAGAGCCAAACCCCCTCTCCCTTTCAATAAGCATGTTTTTCCCCAAGAAATAAGGGGGAACCTGAAGCTATATTTTGCCTTTCTAGATAATTTTTTTACATTTTATCTAATTGATCTACCACTTTACATAGAATTATAAACAAGGACATTAAATAGACAGGGATACTCTACATGGAGATTTTAAGCAATTAAATTTTACTATCTTGAGATAACATATTCCCTTTACACCATGCCAGCTTCTTTTGTACCCTATCAATTAATGAATTATAGAATTTGGATTTAAATTTTCCTCTAAAGAGAGGAATACCTTGATAGGAATATGGGATATTTTTTATTATACACTCAATAATCCTAGAAATATTCACCTACAAGCTAACTAGAGTGTTAATAAAAAATAAAGAACTTTTAAAAATATTAACACATTATCCCAATAAATCCTCATAGATATTGAGAATTTTCTTGAAACATTTAGCTTTAGCCACTAAAGCTTCTCCCAGCATTAGGTTATTATTAAAGAATTGTTGATGATTTACTGATCTAGTGTTAGGATCCACCTTAATACCCTTGATAATTATAGATGATCTAGAAATTTAAATCATTTTTCTCAACATTTCAGCCATAAGAATAAAAATATAAGGTGATAAAGGGCCCCCTTGATGAAGTCCTATACCAAATAGAGAAAATCCTTTAGGTACCCCATTTATGATGACCAAATGCATAGGAGAAGAAATGTAGGATGAAATTAGATTACATATATCTTGGTTGAAGCCAAACTTTTGTATGACTTTATCTATAAAGAGCCATGAGACACTGTCATAGGCTTTGTTCATGTCAAGCTTGAGAAACATTCCCTATTTGGAATAGATGGTTATAAAATGAATTATTTCATGAGTAATGATGATGTCATTTGATATTTATATACCAAACACAAGTGTGCCTTATTTTTTCACTATCATTTTATCAAGTAACTTTTGAAGTTTTAATGATAAGCCTTTGGTATAGATCTTATAAAAGGTGGAGTAGAGGCTAATAGGTCTAAAATTATTTAGCTGATTCACTCCATGTTTCTTGGGAATCAAAAAAATTAAAGTTTTATTGAATTCCTAGAGCATAATCCCTGATTTAAAAAATTTAGAGACTACTAAGCAAACTTCATGTTGAATAATATCCTAGAAATATTGAAAGAAAAAAGGGGGAAATCCATCCAAACCTAGGGACTTGTCTCATTCTAATGAAAAATAATTGATTTAATATCATCATTAGAAGGTAGAGATATATTTTAAGCATTATCCTTTTGGGATATGACCCCTGAAATAAAATTTATAACCTGATACTCTAACTAGACATCCTGAGATGGGATAGATGCCAAAAGATTCCTATAAAATCTAAAAATATGGAACTCGATTTATATTTATTCCTTATAAATAACAAAATCATCTCCCTTGAATTTAGAAATTTTAGTGTAATGGTGATTCATCCAAGCTTGGTGATGTAAATACTTAGTATTCCTATCTCCTTCCTTGAGCCAAGTTTTCCTTAATTTTTGATGCCAATAGATTTATTCCTTAGCTTCTAAATTATGAAATGAGCTCAATATCTCCCCTTATTTAGCTTGATAAATGGGGTTGGAACCAAAGACATTAATATCCTCCTTAATTTTTTGTAAATATTCCTCAATTCTATTCTTTTAGGTAAAAATATTCTTGAGCACTTCCTTATTCTAGATCTTAATCTTATTCTTAACATGTTTAAGTTTCATGGCTAGGATGAACATGTCTGATCCCAAAATTGGAATCTGCCACCACTCCTTTAGAGAATCAATAATAAATAGGTGTGTTAACCACATGTTTTTGAATCTCAATGGAATATGCCTAGGTTCAGTCATCTTTTCTCTAGTGAAGTTCAAGGGATTGTGATCAAATCCAATTTTGGGAAGAGAGGAAAGAGAGCTACTAAATTAGATAACTTATTTCATATAAACCAAGAACCTATCTAGTCATACTTGAATTAGGTTTTCTCCAAGTCTCATATTCAACCAAGTGTATGGATTGCCTTTTAACTCCATATCCATAAGACGTACCTCAACTATGAAATATCTAAAACTAGTCATATTGTCATTCAAAGATTAGATTCCCTCATTTTCCATAAGAGAAAGAGGATAATTGAAATCACCCACCATGATCAAATAAATATCTTTAATATTCTTCTTGATCTCAACTAGTGCATCCCAAACTTTCGTATATCATTTATAGAATTAGGAGCACAAATATTTTAAAGGATCTACTCAATTTTTTTATGTATTTCCTTGAATTAAATGGTTATATGAAAATATATTTTTTAAAAGAATCTATCCCTATAGAGAAATGGGATTCCAAAAAATATCCTTACCACCTAAGGCACCTCTAGAATTAATGCTAAAACTTTTTGATTAATCATAGATATTATCATTATTTTTAAAAATATTGTCATCTAACAACTTAGTTTCTTAGAGAATCAAGATATCAAGTTTTTGTTGATAAATAATATTTTTGACCAATCTCTATTTTTTGGGATTATTTAAACCCCTTATGTTCCATTATATGATCTTTATTTTTTGGTACTTTAGTGTTGTTTAAGGGTCATTTGAGCACCCTTGTCAACTTGTTTTTCCATTTCCTATCTTTTGAAATTCATATTAGATATTCTATCACTTAATTTATAATATTTTCCTAATTTTTATTTCTTTATGCCCTTTTTATATTTCACCTTCATCTATTGATCTTCTTATTTTTCTTTATTTTTCCCATTAATTCCACTTTTACCTAATGAATAACATTTCCCTTGATCTAGAGAAATAGATTGATATAACCCTTTATTTTGGATTGGGTTTAACAAAACCTCTAAAATGAGAACTCTATAATAATTGGGTCTCTTCCCAAAATTTTAGTTTCTAAATTGAGATGATATTTTATAACTTCTTGATCCTCAAAATGAGACTGAGGTTTTGTTGGAGTTAAAATAAGAGAAGCAAAGGATGCTTCTGTAAATTTTTCTACCAAAGAGAGAGGAGATAAATAATATTCAATTATAATTCCATCATCATAAAAACATTATACTTGACTAAAGAGATAGAGACAACATGATTAGACTAAAAAGGACTCTCTTTATGGTAAAGCCTAGTTGGGCTTGAAGTAGGTGATGGATTCAAATCCTTAACTAAAGAAACTACTAACAATTTTTATCCCAGGTTAAGGGGAACAAGAGTAGGATGAGATGAATATGAGGGAGGATGAAGAGGGGAGGGATTAAAAGGAAGATGTTTCTTCATCCAATGGGGGGTGGGGTGATGGGAAAGCTTGTTGGAGGACAATATGGTGAAGAGTGGTTCAAAACATTAAAATATTTACAAATATTTGATTCTCTTTCAAATATAATTTTTTTATTCCAAACCCCATATTTGGATCTTATCTTAATAAAGTGGATCAGAATTTTATCATCTAGGATGGATGTAGAACCTCATGACAATAATTTTACATCTAGACCTGCTAACAGGATCAATGGAAACTAGTTGGCAAATATCTTTAGTTATCCCTAGAATAAACTTTGGATCCCAAAATTCTAGGGGTAATTCTATTAGATTAACCTAGATACATATATCTTCCATGACTACACTATTTAAATTAAAACCTATTTTCAACTTGCATAGAAATATTATATTTGCCCATAAAACATAGACTACCTATTAGGATCATGATATAATCCTCTGAATTATTAAATTTAATAAAAAATAAGTTTTTAATAATGGTAATGATTTCTACCTGGCCCTTAGGGTGGCATTTAAAATTTTCCCATTTCCTAAAAGAGTTAATATTTGGTCTAGTGCCACTAAATTTAGACAAAAGAGAGTTTGACAGTAATGAGTCAACTTTATTGATGACTATGTTAGGAGAAACATAGACATACCTCACACTTTCTTAGGTGGGTAAAAATGGGGAATCTTTAATTATATTAATTTTTGGTCACTCTCCAATCACCATGTCTACTCGTAATATCAATTTCTTCCCACCTAATTGTTTAGTACCTTTTCCTATAGATGTGATAGGTGGACCCTGACCTGATTCATAAGGATGAGACAATGCATACTTTACCAAATAATCCTCAAATTTAAACTCACTATATTACCACCCACCAATTTAAATAAAAATTCTTGTGGTTATTCATTCCTCCTTTCCATCTTTTCAAGTGTGTGTGTGTGTGTGTGTGTGTGTGTGTGTGTGTGTGTGTGTATTATTTTCATGACATTACGTATTATTTTTAATAAACTTTTGGTTTTTGGATCCATGTAATACTAGATTTATATAAAACTATATTTATTTTACCTATCATATATTTAAAATATACTTATAAGTTAAAAAATCTATATAATATTGATATTTTAGGTAAGAGGCAAGATACAAATGAAACTAGACAAGGTGGTATTTGAATTAGGATCCAGACTACTATTTTCACCTAGAGGGTATTTTATGCCTTGGTTCATTACCTTTAGTCACTGTGTTTTAAGACTAAAGGTTCTAGTTGAATGAACTTCATCATTATATCAATGTACACATCCATGAAAATTATTATGTTGAATATGTTTGAGATCTTGAGATATGATTTTATGCACAACTCATACTAATTTATCTCCTTCACTTAAATCCCTAGGTCCAATTACAATGATAAAATTATACATGTAAAAGGGGAAGAAAGGTGGGTTGAGATAACCCCAACCACTCCCCATTGATTTTTTTATCACTACCTACATATAAAATACTCAAAATAGGGAATTCAAACCCACATGCAGTTCACCTTGTTAGGTGTTTGTGTGTAATTAGTTCTCCTTGAATGTATGGATTATGTGATCTATATTTTGACACTTGGGAAATGATAAATTTGGATTGAATTTGAGATTCTTCAAAATTGGATAAGATCTATTACTTATGACTAATTTATATTTTTGGAATAATAGGAAAGTTCCTTTGAATGTCCAAATGTTTGAGTATTTTTGATAGATGATTAATAAGCCTAAAATTATTTTTTATTTATATAAGACTTAGTGGGTAATTTATCATGACACTAACATGATACATGTATGGAATAACCTAAAACTATGATTTAATTTTTAAATATGGCAGTTTCTTGGTGAAGGAGTATATCATAAAACTTAGGCATACTATCAAATGGTATATTCTAAATTTAACATTATTGTCCAAGAGATATGAATACTAATTTAATAATTTATAAAAAAATTAGTATGATAGTTTATTGGTTTGGTAGAAATTGAGATAATTCCTCTAGGTGAATTATAATAACATAGAAGGATTGAACCCATAAATATCATCTGGATGTGATGGAATGGAAATTAGAGTCATATATTTATGCACAACTCATGTAGAGTGAAAGTAGGTCAAAATAACATTGCCAAGTATTTAATACAAGATTTTGATATCTACCCCTACTTCATTGGAGATAATTATTTTGTACGCTTCGTTCTTAAAAAAATTGTCCTTTTCTTTTTTATTTTTGAGCATTTTCTTCCAAGCATGCATAGTTTTTAATTACCCTAGGAATGCCCTTATATCCTCTGAAGCACACATTAGTAGATATTTATATCACATGGCATAATTTTTTATGTTGCAATTTATTTATGTTGTGTGGTTAATATTATTTTTGAAGTGATCATCACCTATAATTTTCCCCTTTCCTAACTACTAGCTTCATAAGTTCTCCATTCCATACATTTTTGAACCACCTTAATCATTGTAACATTTTGGGTCTTCTCACTATTTTTTATATTTTTCTATAAGTTAGGTTAATATTAAATCTTTTGTCCTTCCCCATAGTGTGTATAATTAGAAAACTTAGAATAATCTCTTTGATAATGATCTGACACCTCACACTTGTAGCATGATCATTGGTTTTGATTCAAAATTTTTTTCCACCTCTTCCACCATAGGAGCTTACACCATATCCTTGAATTTATAAATAATACATAATATATATTATCATAATATATTGGTTACATTACTATACCATATAATCAATATTTTTTAGTTGATTGTATCATGTGTATCATTATTATATACCTTGCACCATATATTTGTCTTGCCCCTCCTTTCTTGTTAAATTTTTTGATAGTTATAGGTTTAATATTCCTGTTCACAAAAATCAAAACATAGTTATTTTATTTTGATTATCCTTTAGACACATTCCTAATGTGTATTCCCTATGAATTTTAAAATCTTACACCACTTTATTGTTTGTCGTCTCAATGGTGCCTTCGTAGAGGTCAACTACTATAAATGAGTCATCATAATCAAAACCTAAACTTCTAATAAAGGACTCATTCCTAAATTAAAATTTATTATAACCTAAATAGATAACATAATATCCAAATAATCGTAAGTCCTAATAAAATTATTAATAAAAAATTGCCTCATAATTTAAGCTAATATCCCTCACACAAACCATTGTGTTACATTGAATGAATGCCATATGAGATTTTTCACAAAAAGGTCTTAAAAATTTCATCATAATCTATGATTTTATTTCCCCCATCTTTATTTCTTGATTTACTTCAAATTATAATTACTTTTTTAATAAAATTATTTTACAAGTAACTCTTGAGAAATGTGTCTTTCATCTTGTCAACCTCAATGACCATTTATTTAGGGTTGTATTTGTGTACTAGGTGTGTGATCAATAAAACCATGTTATTTAAAATAAATTTGACTTCATTGCCTAATTAATGATAAAATAATTAATTAATTCACTATGTTTGTAAATGTATTTTTTATCATATAAAACAAAATACGTATAATATAGATTAGTTATTTGACTAAATTAGGCTTTAGAATAAATTGGTAGATTATGATTTTTGTTAAAATATTTACCCATCCTATTTTATAGGACTATTATGAGCGTATTTAAGATTATAAATTCTATACATGTATTTGTTTTTTACGAATCTTAATGAATTATATTGATATTTTGTGAAGATATGGTATCAGATATATTTATTATCAAATTCAATCTCTGATAAATCAATCATTATGGAAGTTATATTTCACTTAAAAAAATAGTGGAGAAATGAGGAGCTTGGAGACATTAGTTTTCTACAAATCCATATAATTTTTCATGTACATCAGACCATACACTATCCATAGGCATGTGAAAAGTTGATTAGGTATTCTTTGATGTATTTTACACCATCTAAAATTTGAATGGTACATTTATGACTAGGTTGTATAATGTTCTGGGATATTATAATTTTTTTTTCTTGTTTTCTCACATTTTGTAGGAGTGACATATGGTTTTTTGCTCATATATGACCATACAAATTGAGCCAAGCTCTAAAATTCTATATAGGCATTCATAACTCAATTTTACATGATCTTGGGCTAGGCCATACAAAAGTGTAGTTTGCTATACTATCCTTTGGGAGCCTGCAATTTAGTAATTTTCTATTTTGACCTACACTTCATTTTCTTCTTAGTTTTGGGTCATATAGTCATCAATTTTAGATTCTATTTTTTTCACATTGATCTTAACTCTTTACTAGACAACCTCAAATTTTATCCCACACATGTAGAGGCTTCCATACAAAATTTTTGGATAGTCAAAGTTGTTACAATAATCTATTTGAAAAAAATAATTGAAAGAGTAGTAAAATTCTTGTTCTACATCTAGTTGTACAGATGTGAGAAGGAAAAAATGATTGTTGGATTTGATCATTTACTTACTATTATTCCACATAATTTTTTTTCATATGGTTTTATATGCTACCTTAACATATTTTTGGACTCTCCAAGTTGGTTTATTGTATTAAATTTGCACATGGAGCATGCAAGGAGTTGTCAAATTCAATTTTTGGCCTATCAACATCACTTTCACATAGAAAGATGAATTATACAATGTGATTTTTTAATTTTTTAATCACTTTTTTCATGTTTATTTTTTAATTGAGTGATTTATAAATTAAAAGATCTCAATTTACCAAGTGGCTAAGTAGTCTTTTTGGTCAAACTAGGTGCAAGGTTCAAATCCCATAATTAGTGAAAGGCAAAATTACAAAGAAGGGAATATTAATTTTTTGCCTAATGGATATATTTTCCATTTATTATAAATTGTAAACTAAATTTTATTGTAAAATTTCAATAGATTTAGAAAAAAACAATGAGATTGTAAAATAAATTCATTCATAATGATCAGTCAAAATGATGCCTCTCATTCACATTCATGGGTAATGACATCACACTTTAAATTACTACATCTATAGCCTAACACAATTACCACAATGATGTTTAGGAATCAAAACTTTAAATAATTAGGGATTAATAAGGTTTAGAGATATTCATAACATTCCCTCCATTTACCCATTCAATGTAATCAAAGAGCATAAATCCTAACTAGTGGTATTTCCAATTATATAACAAAGTTACATGGACATATGTGGAGATAAATCTAAGTAGGTGCTAATGATTTGATGAAACCTTTTTAGTACTATCTAGGTACAAAGTATTTGAATATTTCTTATATATTTATGCCTCTTTTCCATACCACTAGGTATATAGAAAGGGCAAGCTTCTTCTTCATACCAGTAGGTATAAAGGAAGGACATATATACAAAAAGGTCATGTGTATAAGTTCAATAGTATATAGAAAGGGAGACCTTCAAACCTAGAGTGATAAGGAACCAATCCATCACCCTTATTTAGTTTGATCATATTTTCACACATGGTTGGAAATAGACCACATTTTATTTTACTAGACACACAGCTTCTTCGAGGTGACAATTATGTATCCTAGAAAACCAAGGTCAAAACACAATTGGAATATGAGGTAATATGGATAGTAGTTGATGGAACATGAAACTGACATGCTACTAACACTGATTAATAGTTAAATTTTGATAAATCCAATCAAAAATCAAAGCTCATAATCATATTTAGAGTCTCAGACGAGGTACAACCCCATATCCACAATGTCACTATAGCTAAAGATGCTTTGGATAAGCTTCAAATAGTTTATGAATCAAAGAATCAAAATTAAATTATTTATATCCATAGCTAGCTCCATTCACTTAAATTAAAATTAGAGGAAAAAGTTGAGACTTGTCTTCACAGAGTTTTAACTTTGTGGGATTCACTTGAAGTGTTAGGAGACCCAGTGAAAGATGAATCTTTGGTCCCCGTTATTTTAAGATCACTACACCCTTGCATACAAAATATTTACAACTACATTGAATGTCATAGGTCAAAAACTAACCTTTGTCTTATTGGTTAACATGTTGTACTAAGAGGAAGCCATATAAAATGTTGAGGAACATGATGAAGATCATGCATTTGCCTCCTCTCAGAAAGGAAAGAAGCTAATAAAGGCATCTAAATAGAACCCTGAGTAGAATAAATAAAAAAATAAATAGGGGAACAAACCCCATTAAAATAAATTATGTCTTATTTTTGGAAAGATAAGGTATGAACTAAAACATTTTTGGTATAATACATTCACATAGGGATCATCAAATAAAAATTCCAATTCATAGAATTCACCTCATTCATCGAAGATAAAATCCCATTTCAAACCAAATTGAAATAAGAAATAAAAACATGTGAATATTATCAAGGATGATCATTTGTTAGAAGATGATCATGTCTTTACTACATAGACACATGAGGAACCTTGTTCTTCACATTCTATCTATTATGTTGATTTTGGTGCCACAAGGCACATGATAGGAGAGAAAGAATGGTTTTCCACCTTATACCAATAAGGATCTCAAGGTAGTGTCTCTCTTGGTGATGATTCATCATACACTATTTAGGGTAGAGGTGATTTTTATTTACAACTTGGTGACTGAATGACCAAAATAACATATGTCCTATATGTCCCAGGACTCACTACAAACTTATTATCTATAAATCAACTTATTCGTCATAATATCAAAGTTGAGTTTGATCACAAATGTGGTGAAATTTTTTACCTTATTAAGAATAAGTCAAGAGGCTCTAAAACTATTACATGAGCTTTAAATATAGGAAAAATATTTGATTTTCATTTTTTAAATAAGGATCATCAAACACTTATTGTGAATATTATAGATAAATATTAGTTATGGCACATAAGATATGCTCATTTGAGTTATGGGTATTTTCTTGCATTAATAAAACATAACATGGTTATAGGTCTTCTCACACTCAAACTATCTTTTGATATTTGTCCTAGTTACTTAGCTGGTAAACAACAAATAACTCCTTTTACAAAAAGTGAATATCAGTCTCTGCATCTACTTGATCTCGTACACACTAATCCATACAAACCTATGATGGCTAGCCATAAAGGATACAAGTATTTTCAAATATTTGTTGATGATCAGTCCCATAAAATATGGGTTTCATTATTGAATTCTAAAGATCAAGATTTCCAAGCCTTCAAATAATTTAAGGCCTCTATTAGAAATGAAATTGGTCACCAAATCAAGGCAATTTGTTGAGATAATCGAAGGAATACACTAGTAAAAAGTTCACTACATACCTATTAGAATATGGAATATGCCATAGATACATTGATCCTTACACACCACAATAAAGTGGTGTTATGTAAAGGTGTAACCATGTCATTATAGAGATGTTTCATAACATGGTTGAGAATGCACCACTACCTCATTCATATTGGGTAGAATCATGTTTGATAGTTGTGTACCTATTAAATAGGTCACCTACCAAAGATATTGATGGAATAACACCACATGAAGCATGGATTGGGGAAAAGTTGAAAGAATTTCATATTTGATTTTTTGGTTACAAAGCATACATGTATATCCCATATAAGAAAAGAAAGAAATTGGATAATAAAACCAAGGAATGTATTTTTGTGGGATATAGTAAAGATTCAAAATCATATCATCTCTTTGATCTAGTAACTCTAAAGATTCTTATCAGTAGGGATGTAGTGTTTGATGAAAAAGGTGAAATCGGTTCATCTTTAACACATACATATGATACATGTTTTAGACATATAATATTTCTAGATGTAAATACTGGGGAAGGTCAATCAGAAGATCCAACACCACCTACATTTTTTCAACATATGCCTAAATGGTATATGAGTACAATTTGAGATTCAAAAATGGATGGACCTCCAAACACTTCATCTATACGACCAAGGACTCACAACATGGCTAATCAATAAGTAAATTTGGCCTTAATGAGCATCGTTGTAGAAACATTTGATCCCTCTATAGTCCATGAATCCATAGAGTCCAAACCTTGCAAACATGTCATGGATGAAAAAATTCAATCTCTCATGAAGAATAAAACATGGTATCTTGGTTGATATTCCACTAGGGAAGAAACCTATTGGTTGAAAATGGATTTTTAAGACTAAATACAAACCATATGGAAGTATAAACAAGCATAAAGAAAGAATCATAGTAAAAGGTTATGCTTAGAAAGAAGGTATAAACTATGAGGAAAATTTTGCTCCTATAATAAAGATAAAGGCAATTAGAATGATCTTTGCAATGGTAGCATAATTTGGTTGGAACATTCATCAGATGGAAATCAAAAGTGACTTATTAAATGGAGATCTTTAAGAAGAGGTCTATATGACTCAACTAGAGGGTTATGTCACACTGGAGTAACAACGAAAAGGGTACAAACTCATAAAATCTCTATATTGTCTCAAATAGGATCCTATATCCTAGTATATAAAAATTGATGAGCATATAGTGAAGCATTGATTTTAGAGGAATACATATTATCCCAATATCTACCACAAAAATCAAGGAGGGGAGATTATTATTGTTTTTTATGTCAATGATCTAGTCATAATTAGCATCTTAATTAAGATAATTCATACAATAAAGAGTGATCTTAATTAATCATCTAACATGACACATCTCAAGTTACTACACTACTTTTTTGGATTGGAAGTATGGCAAAAAGGGAACCACATATTCATGTATTAGATGAATCACACCAATACATTACTCGAGAGGTTTCCAATGATGGATTGTAAACTACTATCTACACCCATAGAGACAAGACATCAGATATATGTCATAGATCTATCATTGCTACTCTATTCTACTATTTATCATCAATTTTTTGGGAGTCTCATCTACCTCACATACACTAGGCCAAACATCAACTATGCTATCAATTGTCCTTAATGGTTCATTAAAGATCCAAAGGTAAGATAATAGAAAGAATATAAGCGGGTATTGATATATCTTTGAGGAATAATAGATTATGTCCTATAATACAAGAAGAATGATAAGTTATTCTTAACAAGATACATGAACATAGATTGTGTAGGTTTAATTGATGATAGAAAATCCATTTTTGGGTTTGTATTATTTATTGAATCTAGTCCAATCTCATAGGGAAGAAAGAATCATAACTTTATTTCTCATTCTTCTACTAAGTAAAAATATCATGCTATAAGAGGAGCTATCTATGAGGTGATATGGTTATGTCACATACTATAAGGATTGGGAGTTTGACAAACTTAGCCAATAATTCTAAATTATGAAAATCAGGGTGTTCCTAAACTTGTTTGCAATCTAATATTTCATGAATTCATAAAGCACATTGAATTTCAAGTCTATTTCATACATTAAAATTTATATCTCTAATATTTCCCCACTCAAGATCAATGTGTAGATGTCTTCATAAAGTCACTTGCATGTGATAAGTTTGAGGCATTAATAATTTCTCTCTTGTACTCTCCAAACTATAATGAATTAAGGGGGAGAATGTTAGAATAAATTAATTCACTATGTTTTTAAATGTGGTTTGTTGTCATATAAAACAAAGTACATATAATATAGGTTAGCTATTTGACTAAGTTAGTCCTAAGAATAAATTAGTGGATTATGATTGTTATTAGAATATTTGTTTATCCCATTTTATAGTACTATTATGAGCATATTTAGGGTTATAAATACATCCATGTATTTTTTTATGAATATTAATGAATTATATTGATATATTTCTCAAAATTAATACCCTTTGATCTCTAACAAATCTCACATTTTTTTAGTGTTCTATGACATCTTCAATTATATGATATTCTATAAACTTGGTTGTGACATAGTAGACATGTTGGTACATGACTTAAAGGATATTTTATTTCACATTAATCCTCATAATTATAGTTTATGCGCCATATTATTTCATTATTTAATTAATTTATCTTCCAATATCCACCATACTTGGTACTCCACATAGACTCATTGTGACCATACAAAGGAACTTTCCAAATGAATTTTCCATATCATCTCTTCGACTACTTGATTCCACAATGTTACTTATCACTAATTTAACACTCAATTTTACTACTTGAAAAGAAATTTTGTTTCAAAATAAGGGGAAAACATGATCATCAATATGCTTATTTACATCATCTACTACTACTATGTAAATTTTTTAACCATTCCATAAAAACCTTCCAAAATACTTAATTTTGAAAAAGGAATATTTAATACTTATCATTATCTCATTTCAACTTTCATCAATGACACGTGATATTGTCATATTCCCTCCCATTTTTATAAGGTTTCTAGTGGCATAATATAGATAAAAAAACCTCTTAATATAATCCACAATAGTAATGATTCATGTAACCTTTCTTCCTTCCAAAATCCCTTCATTTTTGACCTTTCATGCATAATTATAGTCTCATCTCCATTCCACCATCCCTTTCCCTTGTTTAACCAATTTTTTAGTTATCCATACCTAGGGTTTCAACAAAACTATTCTAAAAATTAATCCAAACATTAATATTTTCTAGAGTCATCGCAGATCTACCACTACACACATTTAATCTCTCCAAACAATTCCAATAAGATCTCAAAAATGGAACCAAAACATTGCCAATAATTTCGTTTATAACCCTAATGTTATAAATGTGTAAATTTTATATGAGTTTATATCCATGGCATTGAATATTACACATGGAAAGACATGAAAAATGGAGAGTAGGAGATCAATGATTGCACACAAATATATATTCATGCTAACATAATAAAACATAGAAGCATGGTAGTCTCAACAAATGTAAAGTGAGAGTAATTTAAACCCCATTATATGATTGAGTGAAGTGTTTGGATTCATGTGCAAACTAATTTAATTTTTATTATCTAACTAACAAGACTATAAATTACATGCAATTATCACACTAGCTAACATATACACATCTTACATGCAACATTTTTCCACACAATATACAAATTCATACATCAAAAAAGAGGATATGAAATCATTTATTAAATTTTAAATAATACTTCCTTTATATTCATTAAATATATTAATAGACATTGGATACTTTTGCATATAAAATTATATCAAAATAAAAATATTATGACATGTACATAATTCAAAAATACATTAGGAACCACATGCATCACTAAAATCCTACTCCTACACCTAAATATTTCTATTTATATTAATTAACTATCTATCATAATCCATATCTAATGTATATCATCTCTTCAGAATGATCCCAAGTCGGTGTGTTTATAATATTATAAGAACCCCTCAAATCTTGTAGTTGGCAATAGAATATACGTAAATACCTTCTAAATAACCTCAATATTTCTTGGTTGGTGTTGTGTTTTCATGCACTCCATAATTTATAATATCTTTCATTTAGTGCTTCTTATAAATCCCCATTCATTCATCGATCTAATTATAACTAATAATATTTACCTAATGATAAAACTATTGTCACTAAATATTACACCCTAGAAGAAGTTGTTTAAGATTCTTCTAGATTTGGTTAACATGGGAACATTTTTATGTATGTGGGTGTACCTATATTACAAATTACCCTCTAGATTTAAGGGCTAGCTCCTTGAATGTATCTTTAAATACTCACACCTACTTGACTAGTTACTTGAGGGGAAAAGAGTTAGAAGTTGGGTGAAATGAACCTACTCTAAAGGAGGTGATATACTAAGATGTGTTTGATATGACCATCATACTTTCCTACACTAAGAAACAAGACACACCAACTAACTTCTAAGTCATACAAATTCTAACATGAGCATTTTAAAATAGAGGTGAGATGCATGAGAGATATCCAAAGTAATTGAACCATACGCTAGTTTCAAATGCTAAGGCTCATTGTATACTTAAAATATAGGCTCATACACTTGAAAAAACTTCATATGACCTATTATAATAGAAACTATTGAACAAACATGAAAGGATAAGGGAAAGAAGGATAAAGAATTATCACTTTTAACCACCATACATCACTTTCACACTTAGACAAACTTTTAATAACTCAAAATCAAATTTTCATTAATGTTCAAAGGTAAAATATAACATCATTTAAGCAGGGCTTCACCATACCTGGAGTGGAATTTATTATATAGGCCAAATTGGTAGCTACTTATAGCATTTTAGAGAAAAATGGAAAAGATAAGTCCAAAGGAGGATCAAAGCGAATTCATTTGAACCATAGTTACAACTACTTCTACAATGATTCTCATTCAATTTTATTGATTAATCTAGGTTACTTCAGTCCATTGCATAGTCATATTGTTCCTTCATTGATGTTCCCTGATGATTACAATGGTGGGATAAATTTTTTTTGAGCTAAGTTATAGCATCAATGTAGTTACAACAATTATATCTCTCTATTATAATTTTGTCTTGTTTTTAACTACTCCTTACTAGTTTATCATGGCATGCAAGAGTGGAGAGAAGGGTCACTTTCATGTAACTAGATTTAATGATGAATCCATTGAAGTCTATGTGTCCACCTTAGTGGCATCCTTTAAAATGCTAGATCTTGTTCAAATTGGATCATGATCGAACTCATCCCCATGTTTATAGGTCCATTATAGAAGGAAAACCAATCTCAGACTATTGGTTTTCATATAGTCATTAAGTTGATGGGGGCCTTATAGACCATGTATCTTCATCTAGACTCCCATTATGTATCAAAATACCCATTATGTCTTTCTAGGAACCAAGGGTTCATTATATGCATACAACCGTCTTTAAAAAAAGTGAACATATTCATAAAAAGACATAACCCTCAAATCTATGAACCATAGGTCCATATTAAGCTTTGATGGTGGTCTTTTATGTCATTTAATCCTTGGATACATGGCTATGTATACTCCTTGGCATTTGATCAAACTCTAATGGTAGAGTGATGACCCTATAGTACATTATTACTCTAGTTTAAAATAACTCCTTTGGTTTGATCTGGTCTATTAGAAATTGACTCAAACTAATCAAAATTTGCCTAGTTGTCTCTATTTACATTGGTCCTATAGATCCACAATGTCAGATCTTGACCCTTTAACACATCTTGCATCTTTGATCCTACTCTCTATGAATTATAATGAGTCATTGATATACCTTTGAATTCTCAATCTTTATCCAAGTTAATGCCACTTGGAAACCTTAAGTTTTCACTCAAGATCTACTATCAGTCTGTCAGCTTCACTTGCTTATGCCATGTGGTGGGATCTCAAGATCCTTAACCTTTTGACTCATCTCACACAATTAGATATACTAGGACCCATTGTTTGAAATCCAAAAACTATTTCATGATATCAAAATTGATTTCTACATGCTAATGAAATGACATTTGGATGACCATCATTGATGTTTATACAACCATCAAATTTAGGATCCAATAGATTTTTGATATGTCTTAAGTTTGATGTTCACATGAATGTCAAATAAGTTTATTTGACCATCAATGATTTCTACAATACTATAAAACTTTGAACTCAAATGGATGTTGCCATGAATTGGACACTCATACGAATGTCTCATTTTACAGGTTAACTTTGCATTCTTATAACTTGAGTTAGGAAGATTGTGTGGGAATGAAATATTTAGAAGATGTTACTATAAAAAAAAAATCATGGCACTAAAATACATTTGCTCACATGGATTTTTGAGGTGAATTTAAAAAATTATCAAACAAGTTGGTCTGCTCATTTCCATGTGACATGTATGATGACCTGGCCCCTTAGACTTAGTAAACTAAACTTTTAAGTTCTATATCTTGAGATAAAAAACTCATCAAGATATGAAACTTGTAGAGAATTATATTCAAACTAAGGACATTTATCTTTTTTGATATGATCATGCAAGTATTTTTGTGCATATTTATAAAATTCCCAAGTGAACTAGTCCATTCTAGTTCTTTATGATGTCTTGATGACAGTCTAGCTTCAAACAAATTATTCCTAGACTTTTGTAGCTAAAAATTAACTTATTGAGGCCTATGTGGCCCTTTTCTATGATCTTTACTATTTAGACACAATGGAAACTTACCACTTACATAATTGAATCTAAAATGACTCCATAGATATCAAATGGCATAAGGATTAAACTAGACCATGACCAAGACTAGAATGGAATATGAAATGACATCAAATAAACTACAACATACCCTATGACATTATGCAAATACCCTATACAAGAATATAACTATAGGGGGTTGACCCATTTTAGCTTGTGTGAAAATTAGTCAACATCTTTGGTGATTTCCCAAGGGTAGCATACTTGATATGCCATGACTAGTTGCCTAATCCTATCTATTGGGCTATGGAGTGACATGTATGTAGGTTTGACGTATAAATTTGCCTCTAAAAACACACAACAATGAAAATAAACAATAAGTACAATAGAAAAAATAAAAGTGCATATATGCTTCAAGATCACTTATTAGAACATAACACAACAAGAAAGGAAACACACACCTAATAAAACTAACTCAAACACTAACTAAACTGAGATGAAAACTTCCTCTAGGACCAAAGGGGATGTTTGAAACCTCTCTTGATTTATGACATGAATGGTTAGATGATAAATTTATCCTTTTGATCATTTACATTGATGCCTCTATCTTCTTCATGGTGTTTGTCAACTTCATTGGCATGATGTTTAATGAGAACCAAGCAATTCCAAATAGGCTAGCTATGGAAATGAATTCTTATTTCATATAAATAGATTTAAATTATTCATATGTTTCCTCATCTATGACATCTAATGGTGGGTGAATAAGAATTTCCTTTTTGGTTTCCATAGTATCCTCAATAACATTGGGTTTCTCTTCAACTACAAGTTCTTCAATCTCATTAAGGAGCTCTAACTAGTCCACCCAATCTTGTTCATTATCCTCCATGAAAAAATCTTTGTCCACCTTCTCAGGTACTTGATCCTCAACTTGGCATTGATATTCAAGCTCTTGAAAGAGCTTTATTTTCATCTACCAATCATCTTAATCGTTATCTTCCATATAAAACTTTTTTTCACCTTCTCAAGTACTTGACCCTTAATATACAAGTCTAAAAATATGAAAATCCTTTTAGCCTTAATTTTCTCATTGGTAGATTGTAATTGACATTTGGAAGCATAAAGCCCTTATTATTTATGATCCAATACCTTTAGATATGGCTCAATATCAGGTGGGTCTCTTGACTATTCTTGAGGTGTAATAACTTCTTCCTTTCCTTCACTTTCCATGTCTACAATCTCCTGGATACTAGCATCATCATATGGATTTATGATAGTAGATTCTTGATTAGTATAGTGGCTTTCATATATATTCTTGATGTAATACTTGTCAACATGATCATTAGTATTGTTAGCAACCTTGTCATTAGATATATAATCTCTTGGAGAAAAAGGAGTCTTACCCAAATTGTTAGACTCTTTGCATATGGCATTGGGTTCTTCCCATACTTCCTCTTAATTCACAACATGAGACCTTTATCCAAGATTATTGATACAATCATAAAAATTCTTGTTAGCAGAATTATTCAAATCAGATGTAGACTTCTTTGGAGGAGGAGTAACCTTAGCAATCTGATCAAACTCATGACACATAAAATCAAACTTTTAACACAAGTCATTTTCATCCACATCATGAGTGTCATCTTCAAGAGTTTTTTCATCTATCTTGGTCTCATGAGACTTTCTTAGGAAAAAAATTCTTAATAAGTGACTTGACCTTCTTCCTTGATAGTATTCACCACTTAATGTTTGATATGGTCATCTATAAATTCATTAATTGACATGGAGTCTTCTTTAAGTGACTCTCTCTTCAAGAAGGTATGATTGCACTTTTGTTCACAAGGGGAGTCCATATGGTGATTTCTTCCTCATAGTCACTCATGGCATCCTCTTAGTTAGACTTGGCTTATATTTACTCCTCTTTACTTGCTTTTCTCAAGATGGGTTTCCTTAAGAAGGGGTGAGGTAGAAGGTTTATGGATAGGCTCATTTAAAGAGATAGGATATGAGATGAAGGATTATATGTGGTGGGGAGTTGATGAATTAGAGATGGAGTGTGAGATGAAGGAGAAGTCTTATGAGTGGATTTAGAAAAGAGGAAAAAACTAGTGATCTCATAGGGAAGTGATTTCTTGGACTAGCTAGAAGAAAAAGCATCTACATAAGTAGGTGTTGCATCTTGAAAATAGTCTCCTTATGTTTATTCAATAACATCATGTTCATTTTTGAGCTCTTTATCCTCCCACATAATTAGCCTATCTATTAATCATTTAAAGCACCTCTTTGACAATTCCATTCATTCTTTGATCTCCCATTGAGTTCCTTTTATCTCTTCAAATGTCTCCAACCTCTTCATATAACCTTGGGTATTACTTCTTAACCATTGCATGAGATGATCAGGGATCACATCATACTCATCATCCCATGTACTCATTTCATATTCATTATTTAGTAAGTATGGTATGGATGCCAATAAATATTTGATATAGGATGTAAAAAATGGAGGAAGAGGGTAATGATGGGGATCAAAACCAACTTTATTTTATTATATTATAATCTATAGGAAACTATATGTTGTCTTGTAATAAATTTATGTATAATTAATGTAAACATCTAATTCTTCATGGAAATACTCATAGAAGTACTTTTGAGGTTCATAGGCATCATGATATGGTTGATAGGGCTCATGTTTATAATAATAGGGGGAATCTCTTGATAGGTTTATTAATATCCTTCCTCATAAGGTTGTCCAATAACATGGTGCCTATATTGGGGGGGATGGAGGATTATAGATTTGACATGGCTCATAAGGCTGATAACCATTTTGATAGGATTATTGGGGTATATATTGTGGCTCATATCAAGGATAATAATGAGGTCCATGGTAGGAATATTCACCATGGCTATCCATGTCAATGTCATGTATCAAAGCAAATGTAAAAACTGATCAAAAATTCAACTAAAGATACTTGGTCTACTTACAACTAGAAGTTATAATTTGGAGTCGCCATTAGTGCTAGGTTTCTTGCTTCCAAAATTTGATAGAGGAAAGATACACCAACAATATTTCCACTCTCCTAGACCTTAGTCCTACCAGTTGTAAAAAATTGTTGTCACAAAATCTTGAAACCTAGTTAAGTTGATCAAGATTATTCTAGATATGGGAAACATGGGAACATTTCTAGGTATGTGGGTGTACCTATAATGGAAATGAGCCTATAGATTTAAGGGCTAACTCCCTAGATGTATCTATAAATGCTCACACCTACTTGGTAAGTTACTTATGGGGAAAAGAGTTATAAGTTGTATGAAATGAAAGTACCCTAAAGGAGGTGATGTAATGAGATGTCTTACATATGACCATAATACTTTCATACAATAAGAAACAAGGCACACAAACTAACTTCCAAGTCCTATGGATTATAGCATTAGTATTTCAATATGGAGGTGAGATGCATGATAGCTATCCAAGGTAAGTAAACCATAGGATAGTTTTGTATGCTAAGGCTCATTTTACACTTAAATCATAGGCTCATATACTTGACAACACTTCATATGATATATTAGACTAAGAACTCTTGTACACACATGAAAGGATAAGGGAAGAAAGGATAGACAATAATCACTTTTCATCACCATACATCACTTATACACTTAGATAATTGTTCAAGAACTCAAAATCATATTTTCTATCAGATTAATTTCTATTGATCTAAAGCTAGTTAGTATTTTACTTTGTTAGTATTAGATTTAGTTTATTATATTTTTTTAGTGGGATTTTTGGTTCATGATAATATTGCTTTTGTAACCACCTTATTTGAAAAGATTATAAAGCTTTTCACCTTCATTTTAATTAATCAATCCTGACATAATACAAATTATTATTGTTGTCAAATATTTTTAGAACTATAATTTATTCAAATTTCTTGAATTTACCTAGGATATCAGTGGTATCAAAGCCATGTTTTGGAGGAATCCATGAATATGAAAATCAAATAAGAAATAAAATGTTGAGATTGTATAGTTCAAATACCATTCAAAAAATTTGGAATTTCTTGAGGCATTTGTGACACGGCTTTGCCAATATCAAGGATACAAATTGAGGAATTTTTTGTATATTATTTATATCAAATCCTTCATAAATTTACTAAGACCAAGAATGGTATAGAAGATTTGATGCATGTGAGCTAACTTCTACTCTCACCCTTGCTCTTGTATTCCTCATCAATTTTTTAGTCTTGGATCATGTGAATTCATTTTAATCTTTTTAGTTTATTTATGGAGAATGAAATTAGAATTATTCAAACTAGATTTGATTAACATACCAATTTTGGTAATTTTATATTTCTATATGGACTGATCATATTGTGAATTCAATATTTACACATAATACATACCTAAAGACTATGTCAACAAAAGCAACAATAATACAACCAATAGATTTTGACATTTTGAGAGAGAAAGTGTTATCTAGACTCATAAGGTGTTATTAAGTTCATCTCATAATTTTAAATATATTCAGCCAATTTTTATGATGATTTTTCTATCAATGAATGAAATTTGTAGTCTACATTAGATATGGTGCAACAACAAGAGTACGGATTGCATATTCAATCTGAACAATTAGTTTTCCAACATTAAAACTATCTCAAGTGATTTTTAAAAACATAATTTGAGAGTGGGATTCAAAAAGAGAAAAATGATTTATTCCCAATAATTAAAAAAAAATCACATTATGAGAAATATTTAAAATATTACCATAAATATGTTTTTTATTTTTCACATCCAAAAAATAAACTATGTATAAAATACTATCCAATTATATTTTCAATGTGATTTAAGGAGAGTTGGATAGAATAATTATATTAGAGATTTTATAAAACAAGAGGTCAAGGGTTCAACCCTCAAAAGTGCCAAAAATATTTTTTTGCAAAGGGATTATTTGAATTAATTCTGAAAACTAGGAAAATTTGTACCTACTGTGACCGTCTCTACCATATATTGAAAAAACTAACATATTATTTTTTCAAAATTCCCTTTTTGTAAACTAGACTCAAATACATTTTTAAAAATTATAATAAAGGAGGGGTCCATTATGTTTTGATATGTAATTTTAATTCCCGTAAACTAGTCAATTTTTTTGAATTAGCATTGAGGGGGGGTCTGCCTAGCCTAACAGAGGACCAAAATTTTAAATTGTCATATATTATATATATGATGGACACATTCTTCATATTACCACTCATTTTTAATTGAAATTTATTTATAATATAATTAGTGTAAGTATTTTTTGATTTTGACATGTGTAAATATGTTTTTTCACATATTTTGAATAAGCTATGCATTGTAATGAAATCAGGTGCATTTTTGATGGAATCTGACACCCCAAGTTTTTATAAAATAGTAAAAATATATTTTATAAATAAAAAAACTATAATAATGTGTCACACTACTTTTGTTTTTAGTGGCAATGGTGTTACATTTTAGCATTTATAGGTCTCTAAGGATCTAACAAGCTAAACAGAGAAAAATAGAGGTTGGAGGATCCATGGAGGTTGGAGGATATTTTCCCTTCTTTAGTTAGATATTTACTTGGAGTATGGGTTAAGTGATTGGATATAAATTATTGGATTGTGTACTTTACTTTCATAGATGTCATGTTTCTATGATCTTTTATGTGGAGCATTTTAGTGATTTGTAATTGGTTTATTTGTTGTACAACTTCTCGCCTCTCACCCAATAAGGGGAGAAGATATTGCATATTGGTT
This sequence comes from Torreya grandis, assembly GCA_037957365.1. NCBI lineage: Eukaryota > Viridiplantae > Streptophyta > Pinopsida > Cupressales > Taxaceae > Torreya > Torreya grandis. Next base: position 726,739 of record JARHVA010003285.1, read on the forward strand.
TTTGATCAATCATCAATGGTTTAAATATGAGTTACAATTGAGTTGATAACATTATTAGTGATAATTAAATGCTTTTAAGAGATGTTGGTGATTATTTAGCATCATTTTGAGATGTGTCATACATGGTATGGGGGCAATCACTTATTGGATGGATTTTGTGTGAGGATCGATGTAGTTGGATAGTGCATGATCATGTTCTAATATAGTATGGGGATGATAAATGTGTGTATAATTTGAGGATTCATAGTGTACTAGTTGTATTTGTGGTAGAGTCTACTTGGATGACTCACAGTTTATTGCTCCAGTCTTTATATACCCCTTTAGATTAAGGGGGAGTTTGTTGGATTAATTTATATTGATCCAAAGTTAGTATTTTAATTTTATAGTATTAGATTTATTTTATTATATTTTGTTAGTGGTATTTTTGGTTCATGGTAATGTTGGTTCCATAACCACCTCATGTGAAAATCTTCTAAATTTTTTCACTTTCCTTGTAATTAATTAATTCTGACATAATACAAATTATTATTGTTGTCAAATATTTTTAGAAATTTAATTTCTTCAAATTTATTGCATTTACTTGGGATATAATTTTCATGAATGTTAAAAGGCAAAATATGACATCATTCTAGTAGGGCTTCACCATACATGGAGTGGAATTGATTACAAAGGCCAAAATGGTAGCTACTTATATTAATTTAGAGAGAAGTGGGAAAAGAAAAGTCCAAAGGGGGATCAAATGAGTTCAAATTCATTTAAACTATAGTTATAACTGCTTCTACAATTATGCTCATTCAAGCTTCCTAATTGATCTAGGTCAATTCAATCTATTATAAAATCACATTATTTCTTCATTGATACTCCCTAATGGTTAAATGGTGGGATCAATCTATTTTGAGATAAGTTATAACATCAATTTAGTTACAATAATTATATCCATCTATTATAATTTTTTATTTTTAAAATTGATCCTTACTAGTTTGTCATGGCATGCAAGAGTGGAGAGAAGGATCACTTTCATGTAGCTAGCTCTAGGAATGAATCCATTGAAGTTTACATGTCCACCTTGGTGGAATATTTTAGAATGATAGATATTTTTCAAATTGGATCATGCTCAAACTTTTCCCCATGTCTGTAGGTCCACTATAGATGGATAACTAATCTTAGACTATTGGTGTTCATATAGTCATTATGTCAATGGGAGGCTTATAGACCATGTAACACTATTATAGACTCCCATTACATCTCAAAAGACCCATTATATTTTCGTAGGAACTAAGGGTTCACTATATGCATGTACCTTCCATTAAAGAAGAGGAACATAGTCAGAAAACAATGCTATAACCCTCAAATATTTGAACCAAAGGTCTATATCAAGCTTTGATGGTGGTCCTTTATGTATTTTAATCCTTGGATGCATGGATATGTCTCTTCTTGGTGTTTTATAAAGATATAATGATATAAGGATGACCCCATAGGACCTTATTACTTTGGTATAAAACCAATCCTTTGGTTTGACCTTGTCTATCAAAAATTGAATTGGACAAATAAAATTGTTTCTAGCTATCTCTATTTTCATTGGTCCCATAGATCCTCATTTTTAGATCTTGAACCTTTAACCCATCTCACACCATTGATTTCACTTGGTATGAATGGCCATGAGCTATTGATCTACCTTTAAATTTTCAATATTTATTTGAGCTAGTGCCACTTGGAAGCATTACATTTGCATTCAATATCCACTGTTAGTTTTTCATTTTTACATGCTTATGCCATGTGATAGCCTCTCTATATCCCTGACCTTTTGACTCATCTTGCACTATTAGATGAAGATGTACGATATAATATGGACTATCAGATCTACTGGGACCCACTATTTGAAATCCAATGGCTACTTCATGAGTTCAAAATTTGCATCTATGCTCTCATCAAATGACATTCATGTATCCATCATTGACATTTATAAAACCATCAAATTTAAGCTCCAAAATATTTATGTTGTGTCTTAAGCTTGAGCATGAATGTCAAATACATCTATATAATTTTTAATGATGTCCATGAGACTATCACACTTTGAACTCAAATGGATTTTATCATGTATTAAATTTGATACTCATGTGAATGTCTCATTTTGTAGGTCAACTTTACATGATTATAGCTTGAGATAGGAAGTTCATGCAGGCATGAAATTTTAAGAGGATGTTCCTGGTACAAATAAATTTATGGCATTACAATACTTTATCTCATGTGGATTTCTAAGTTACATTTAAAAAATTCTAAAACAAGCTACTCTATTCATTTCTATGTGACATGTAGGATGGCTTGTCCACTTAGACTTGGCAAGCTAAACTTTGAAGGATTAAATTTCAAGATAAAAGACTCATCAAGATATGAAAATTTTAGAGAATGATCTTGGTACTAAGGACATTGACTTTTCATGGTCTGATGGTCATGTCAGGCTTTTTGAGCATATTTATAAAATGCCTAAGTGAGCTGGCCCATTATGGTTCTTCCTGATGTCTTGATGATGGTTTGGCTTCACAAAGCTTGTTCGTAGACTTTTGCATCTCTGAATAAACTTATTGAGGCTAGTGTAGGTCCTTTCCATGATCTTAATTATTTAAACACAAAAAAACCTACCACTTACATATATGACTCTTAAATGACTCTTGATATATCAAATAGCATAAGGATTAAACTGCACCATGACCAAGACTAGAATGGTATATGAAATGAAAACAAATTAACTTCAACATACCATGACATTATAAAAATACCCTATATAAGATTAAAACTATAAGGGTTTAACCCATTTTGGTCTATGGGAAAATTGGTCAACAAAAACATGTATCAATTTATACTTTTGATGTGTACATAATTCTATTCTACATGGTGTTCTAAGTCCTTGCTAAGCTCTATGCAAAACCCCTTATATTAGATGCAGAACCAAGTCAATATATTTTATTCATATCATCTTTCATGGCATGCTTATTTTTACCTATGTGCCACTTATAACTTACTCTTTTATGGTCAAAAATGAAGTTTTGACTCTAATTAAGGGACCATAAATGAAACTAAACTTTGATGAAGTATATAAAGTGAACCTTAGATGATATGGTGTAAAGGGTATTTTTAGAGATGACAAAGGCTCCACTTTGTTGGGTTATTTTGAGGCTCCTATTAAAACTATTTTTTATAAGGTGAGGGAAATTTGGATAGGATTTAAGATTTAAAATGATAATAATTTGAATAATTTAGCCATTAAATGGGTTTACATATCATTCTTCAATCCATCAATAAAAAATATTGTAGATATTTTTAATTTTCCATAGTGATTAATGATTGTATTGAGATGGTTTCATGGATATCTTCTCTTTCTTTTAATCATGTTCAAAGGGATGCAAACCAAGTGGAAAATCATCTTGCTAATCTTTTGGTTGGCCTTAACTCTCAAAGTCATGCTCTAAAATTAATTTTCCCCACAAATGGAAATTTAAATTAATTTATAAGAAATGATAGTTAAATCCTCTCTCAACACAATTGTGCATGGTGTGATAAGTATTTTGAGGATTTTAACAATTATTTTCAATATTTGTATTTTATTATATTTGACAAGGGTCTATCAGATGGAATGTCTGATTGCCTTTAAATCCCACCATCCTCCCCTACCTTATCCATTTTTATAAAGCAAAGAATGGTCTAGTAGGTTTTTTAGGCTTTAGATAGGTATCATTTCATAATTTTGGAATCCTCTCAGTTATTTTATGACGCATTTTTTTTTCTTTGTTATTTATTTTTAATTTTGATTTCACTCTATCTAGGTTTTACTTTTTAATTATAAGCTATATAATGGCTTTCTATTTGAGTTTTTGACACTCATATAGTGATAACCTACTCTCAACTTACAAATCTTAGTGATTTTAATTTATAAAAAGAGGATTGATTTGGGGTTATTGAACACATATTTTAGGTATCCAATATCCAACTTAGTTATTCAATATTGGTTGATTTCTTAGTTAAATCTCTTTCATAATTCCTCAAATCGGGAAATTTTTAAGTATGATTTTCAATGGTTTATTAAAATTCACTCTACATGAATTATTATCTGGTTCTATGACATTTTTTTCATAATAATCCCCTAGTTATCAAGTTGAATTGAGACTTGTTTCCCTATGAAGCTTGATTTTGTGATCCATTTCTCTCAATATTTTCTCAAGTCTTTTTCAAACATATTTATTTTAATGTTTTGTATTATTTTATTTTATCTATTATCTTTCTACTAAATAACATTTTAAGTCATTTTCAGTTGCATAATTATTATAATTTTATATAAATTTCAACCATACACTTTGATTCTTGGAATGCATGACCTCGGAGTAGAACTAGACAAAATTTGGGGAATGAGCACTCTATTAACATAGTGAATGAAATGAATTGGGCTATGATCCATTATTATTCCTTGAATGTAATTCATTCATATATTTTTGTATTGGTAAAAGACATAAATCTTAGGAAGTTTCCTAATGTAAGGGTTTTAATGGGTAAAACCACTTGAATCACAATTGAAAAATACCTAAATTTTTTGAAGTATGACCTTGTCTAAGGAATCAAAGATGAGAAACTTATCAAATGGATTAATACCAATATATTTTTATAATATTTGGTATCAATAATGCATGAACGAGATTTTTTATTATGTCCTCTAGTCCATGTAAGACCTCAGGTAATATACTCCTAGAATTTATATATTAAAATTTACATAATTTATAGGACTGTATATGGTCTTAATTAGTGTCAATAACACACATGCCATTAATGAACATACAAATCACTTTGGTTTTAATATTTATAATCATCTAGATCAAGTATGTATCATTTTATTGTACATTACTTTTGAATAATGTGATCTAATAAATTATAACTTGTTAAGTATTCAAACTCTAAAATATATGATAATAATGCACCAACCTGAATGCTAAGTAAGATTATTACTTATACTTATCTTGAATTTAGGATTTTAGGTTTGAGATTGGATGTAGGTGACTAAAAGGATTAAAAATTGAACCTATAGTTACTTGGATCAAGAAATAAAGTATTTGGATCTTTTAGATGAGTTCATAAACCTTTATATGTATTCATTTGCTATAGGTTTTTGCTTATGTCCAATTCATCTTGTGAATTTTTACCTCACTATTTTGGTACAAGTCCATGTGTCTACTTGAAAATTATCTTCTTATGAAATATTAAATGCTTGTTATGTGCACAAATCTAGAAAATGTATCTCCTTCACTTTAAGACCCTATTTCATTTTTAATACTAGGCTAACCTATGGGGAAGAGATATGGTTTGAGCTGACATTAACCAATACGTATTGAATGAATGAGTGTGAAATATGTATCTAATACTCCAAATAGGTGAATAAAACCATGTGTAGTTATATATATATATATATATATATATATATATATATATATATTGATTGTGTGTGTGTGTGTGCACACACGTGCGTCCACGCGTGTGTGAGTGCAATGGTATTACTTTTATGATTGTAACCTATAATCTAGATTTAGACACTTGAAAATGGAAAAATTTGATTAACTTAGGTGATTTATATTTTGGTAGTGCCTACTCCTTATGACAAATTTATTATTTTATAAGTTTACAATATGTATGTGTGTGTGTGTGTGTGTGTGTGTGTCTATATATATATATATATATATATATATATATATATATATATATGTATGTATGTATGTATGTATGTATGTGTGTGTGTGTATGTATATATATATATATATATATATATATATATATATATATATATATATATATATATATATATATATATATATATATTGTATGTGTTTGTGTGCACAAACGTGCGTACACGCGTGTGTGAGTGCAATGGTGTTACTTTTATGATTGTAACCTATAATCTAGATTTAGACACTTGAAAATGGAAAATTTTTATTAACTTAGGTGATTTATATTTTGGTAGTGCCTACTCCTTATGACAAATTTATTATTTTATAAGTTTACAATATGTATGTATGTGTGTGTGTGTGTGTGTGTCTATATATATATATATATATATATATATATATATATATATATATATATATATATATATATATATATATTGTATGTGTTTGTGTGCACACACGTGCGTACACGCGTGTGTGAGTGCAATGGTGTTACTTTTATGATTGTAACCTATAATCTAGATTTAAACATTTGAATATGGAAAAATATGATTGACTTAGGTGATTTATATTTTGGTAGTGCCTACTCCTTATGGCAAATTTATTATTTTATAAGTTTACAACATTCCCTATCAATGTGAAAATATATATAGATCTATCCATGATGATTAATAGATCCAAAATAAATAATATTATACCCATTGTGTATTTATGAGACTCATTAGGTAGTTTATCACACCACTAACATGAGAAATGTATGAGCTAACTCATAAAGATAATTTTTATTTTAAAAATGAATGTTTATTAGCATGGTGACATGTCCATTAGAATTGGACATATTCATAATTAAGAACGCATATAAGTTCTAATAGACTCATCTAAGATATAAAAATATTGATATTATGATTGAGAGGTAGTCTTAGTATAATTTTAAGTGGATTAGATACATACTAAGAAATCATTTCATGTGACTGATAGAATTCAATAATGTCAAAACCATGTAAGGAAATAAAATATGAGAGAATGGTGTGAAGATGCATATGTGTATGTACATGTCATATAAGGTGAAGGTATGTCAATATTGACATTATCAAGTGTCCAATACCATATTTTAGTGTCTACACCTTACACTAATGGCAGTTGATGAGATATTTTAAGGGTGGAAATTTATAAAAAATTGTAAAAATTTAGATATCAACACCTCTACATTTGTTGTTTCATGGTTGGCATCATCCATTATTGCTTTGATGGTTGAAGGAGAAGAAAGGGAGAAAATACTAAATTTTACAATATATGATTCCAAATATAATACTTCTACCTATTTTAGTGTAATTATCTTTCAATGTTGATATTTTTATCTTGGGTTGTAAGTTTTTAAATATTTTTCTTTCATTTCTAATAGTCATGAAACCTTAAGTAGAAGGTGACAAACTATTACTATATTTGATGCCTATTTTTCTCATCCTTTCAATCATTATCATAATATACAAGTTTTGGCCCCTATTTTACTAATAAAAATTAATAATAATGAAACAATATTAATTAATTATTAAAATAATATTATTAATTTATATTATTTTATTATTAGATAATATAAATAAATAATATTTAATATTAGTTGATTCAATAAAATTTATGTGCCAACATGTAAATATTTTAAGGCCTAATTGTATGGTAAACCATAACTATCCAAAAAATATTTATTATTCATTTACAATATTATTAATCATTATAATTTATTTAAATTAATTTAATATTTTAAATACAATTTTTTTTGTGAAAATATATTAGCTATAGGCATGTTCATAGATGTGTTGGTATAAAAAATAGAATTAAAATACATTTTTTTACCAGGATAATAATAAATAATTATTGATACATTAAACAAAATACTAAATTCTTAGATGAATATTTAAAAAAAACACTTTTTTTAGAGATCATGAAGGTGGATAATAAAAATAAAAATTATTCATTGATATTAGACATAAATTTTAAATTTCAATATAATTTTTGTAGAAAGAAGATATTTATTTATTTATTTCCACAAAAAAGTTGAATAAAATGTAAAAAAAAATTTAATATAAGGGAAATATTTAGATACCTTATATTTGAACAATTAAAATTTTATTTCATAATTTTTACACATATTCATATTGTATTTTATTACTATATTTCTTGACATGTTGTTTGGCATGGCTCAATATCAACTAGGATTTTAGGGTGGTTTCTCATCCAACCTATGTTGAAAGGAGTCATATTAGGGTCTCCCCAAAGTCTATATCTATCATATCATGGTGTACTAGTCTATCCAGTTGGTTTTAATGAATGGTTTCAATTCATGAAGCCTAGTCACTCAAAAAAAATTCACTTACTTTAATAATTTTTATGGTAACCCCAAAGTCTATATCTATCATATCATGGTGTACTAGTCTATCCAGTTGGTTGTTATGAATGGTTTCAATTCAAGAAGCCTACTCACTCAATATTTTTTCACTTACTTTAATAATTTTTATGGTATTCTTACATATTTAGAGTGAATGAGATTTCAATAGTCTTGTTCATATAGGTTTTCTGTGTGTTTTAGGAAATAATTAAATACATTCATTTACAAATTTGTCCATGTAATTAAAAATTAGCATTTAGGTTTTGATTAAATGAGAGTGAAAATTATTTTAATGATCATTCATATATATATATATATATATATATATATATATATATATATATATATATATATATATATATAAGTGTATTAATGATAATGTAGAAGATCTTACAAAGCAAATAAAATGATAATAGAATATTACATTCATCTACACTAACCATAGCTAATAGGGAGATTAAAAATGACAAAATAGAATAAAAATCATGTTATCATGAAGTCAAATAATTCATCCCAATTTTAAACATCCATTATATTAATCTATCTTTAGGCCAGTGTGTGCAAAAGTATCAATTAAATTGATGCAAGAGTCTAAGGATGACAAAGTGAGAATAAAAACCACTAACACCATTTACATCATAGGTAATGATATAAAATATTCAAAACTTTGATTAATATAAATGTTTTTTATTGACATGAATTTTGAATGATTTAAAATCATTTAGACATGAATTTCACCAACATAATTACAATGGAACAAAGGAAGAGGAAAAAAATTCACTACAAAGAAAATAGAAGAATGACTAACTAACTAGGTCTCAAAGGAGGAAAAATGAGCTCTTCATTATGCAAAAAAAAATCACTATTATATAGAAAATCCCCTTTGCAAAGGAGATATTTTACCTTGAAAAGGTTCTTGAAAGAAATTATTTACAGTCATCAACTTTGTATCCATCCAAGATCCACACTTATCTCCAAGAAAATGCTTTTTAAGCTTGAAAAAAGACAAATATGCATTAAATTAAGGAAATTACAATATCCCAAACAAAATATATTACTAAAACATCAATAAATTTTAGTATATTAAAAAAAATAAAAATTGAAAACACCTTTGCATTTAGACTAAAATCTGATTTCTAACAACATGAATGGTTCGAAAAACTAACACCTAAGGTGAAAGATATCCCTAAAAATCTAACTCTGGATCTACAAAAGGCCTTATATGCCTAATAAAATTTATAAGAGGTATAGTTATGCTTAAAAATACACTTTTTGAATTTTTTAACCCATATAGCTAATTGATCTTTCAAATCTTTAATATCACTGGAGAGGCTCTTTATAAGGCTAAATACTTAATCATGACATCAAATCCTGATTAGGTAAGGATGGCATGTTCAAATTTTAGGTAGGGGTGCCTATACCTATTTTATTTTGAGACCCCCAAATAGGACTATAACCACTGGGTAAGGGATACTCACATTTTAACCAAAAAAACATAAATATTACTAAGAATATAGTTAGAGGGGACCCATAAACCTGATTGGGTGTATGAGGTTGATTAACAAAGGATATTTTAAGGGGGATGATCATTGATATAATCAAGTATTTTCCCAATATAAAATTCAAACATTCATCCAAATATTCCTATACATATGTGTGGTATAAAACTTGCATACAATTACACTACCACCCTTGATGATAAAAAAAACCTAATCCAAGTAAAACCCTATATTAACACTAGTGAACCAAGAACCCAACCCCTTACAATTAATTATGAAAAATGTTCCACTTAATAATGTAAAATTCAAAATTAACCCATAAACCTAATCATCCTTTGAATCTTTTTAATTTCTCAATGACTTACAAAGTTAAACCCAAGAACAAATCACAAAAACAACTTCTTGTTAGCAAAGAGGTAGAACAAAAAAGAATAGTTGAAACCTAATCGGGGTTTACAAACCATTTAGGTATAAAAAATTGAATACATGAAATGAAATAATAAAAAAAAATGTATTATTAGATATAAAAAAATTAATTTGAACCCCAAAGACCTAATCTAGGGTTGAAAGCACTGTTAGGTCTATAGACTCAAACACTTACAAGAAATACCTACTTGTGTGAGAAGGGCATGTAAATTTTTTTAATGAGTGTAAATAATGTAATTTTATTTCATTATCTTGGTTGTGACAATGGGATATGTTTCAAAGGATGAATTGACACACAAATAAAAAAATATCCTCTAAAAAGATCTAATAGAGCCAAACAAGCCAAATTTTCAAATGCAAACTGGGAAGATAAAATTTTGTTTCCACAATAAGTGCTTTATATGTAGTTTTATTTCATGGAAGTGGTATTTCCAAAAAATTTGGTTTCAAGTCTTGGTTCAACATGTAAGTTAAGACCACGTACCAAGGTAACTTGGGATTGTTGAGACTAACTAGCCGTGAGTGTATGTAGGAACATAACTAGAGGCCAAAAAATGGATTCCATGATTCTTGAGGAATAAGGGCATGATGTGCAAACAACAATAATGGTTTTTTATGTTTTTTTAATTGATATTTTCATTATTATTTTATATTTTGTTTTAGATTTTTTTTATAAGTTTTATATTTAGTAAACATTTTATTTCCATTAAATTATTTTTTACATATGTTTTATATTTGTTTGTAATTTTCCTTTTGGTGAATTTACACTTACTTTTTAGATATATCATTCTTACATATATTAAACATGTTTCATTACATCTATGAAACATTTTAATTTTTTTTTATAGTATAAATATTACATGTTTTAATAAATTTAAAAAGTTTAATTTAATTTAATATTATATTATTCATTGTTAGCATATAAAAAACTTTGAACAATTTTACATCAATTCAAAATAAGTTACAATTTAAATATCACAATAAATATATATAATTTTTAATTTTTTTAATTATATTTTATATTAAATAAAAGTAAAATAGTTGAATATATTAATTAATTTTATCAATATTTTAAAAGGCATTGAAAATGAACCAAATTTCAATATAAATTGGAAGATGTATTCAACTAGTATTTGACACTAGAACAAGGAAATATTTTAAGAAAATTGATGATTTATCAAATAAGTGTAGTATTGGGCATTGAAAACAAAGACGTTTTGCATAGAAATTGTAAATACTTTTATCCAGCTCATGTAATTGACATAAAATTGATCTAAATTTCTTGAAAAATGATATCCAATTTTTTTTAATCATGGTCAATCATCCATTTGACCATAGGAGACCAAAAAAGGCCTCAGATGATCAAGTGATATTGATTTTGGTTAGATGATTGACAAAAAAAAAAAATCATTGATGTTATTCAATGATCATACATTACATAAAAATAGGTATCTCCTATAAATAATGAGACTACCTATATTAAAACTAACTCACAATCTCTATATTATAGGTGAGTTATTTTAACTCACATAAAATTTACTCACTCAATATAATTAACCTAAGGGTGTAGTAACTAAATATTTATAACATCATCTTTGACCGTAATACCACCACTTAGTACATACATTGGGAAATAAACGAGTATGAATGATTTGAAACACATGATGTGACATTTTTTTTGGATGGTTAGGAAACACATCAACATTTACAAATACAATTATGGATAAGGAACATATCAATCTTCCATGAATCAAATGTCTAGGCTATGGGGAATATTTTTAACTTTTCATACTATCTAATTTACACTTATTCATTATTTAACAATCATATATGTATTCCCAATTACATTCATTTGAAATACACACTCCCATACACATTTTATTTATTTTTAGTGAGATTTGGTCATCACTTATTATAACACATATTCCTCATCTCTCTTTTGGGAGTAATATTTTTTCTATTCATACCATTATTATTCTTGTTCTATGTCATTAATAGGAACTAATACTTTATGTCTCAATTTTCTATTGATTAGATCATGTGTTGTATGTATATAATTTATGATTACATGTCTTGACTTATTAAAAGAGCGGTAAATGATTTTAATTTTTTTAATATTGAAGCATAATTATTTTTCTTGGAACATGTGTTGGGATTATTTTTTACAAACATTATTTCTTCTTTTTATAACTTAGGGATTTTGACATGATTCCTCTTGTCAAGGAAATTAGAGATTAACCATCCTAGATTAAACTTCAATTTGATTAAAGTAAAAACCATGTCTCAAATTTTTATGGGAATGTTATTTCAAAGTATGTATTTTGTGTCACCATCATTTATTGTTATGTCAACACAAAATAATTGATTTATAGTGGAGCATAAATTATATATGTGATTTACCATTTTATGCCTTTCTCCATTATTAAACCATATACATTTTACTTTAGCTTTATCTTAGACTTCTTAGCTTCTGATCCTACTATCTAATTCAATGAGTCCAAAATGACATTATATGATTTCTTAAAATCCATATGGTATACATATGAGTATAAAAATCCAATTCTAATGGTAGCCAAAGATTGTTTGTCTTTGATGGTCCTTTTTTATACCTTGTGAACATCTTTTGATTTGACTAAAATACTTGTGGCCACATCAAAATTATCCTTATCTATCAGGATCAATTGGGTTTTCATGTGCCAATTGTGAAAATAATTACATTCAAACTTATTGATTAGATGTAATTTATCCATGACTATTATACCTCATAATATAAAATTGATAGATAAGATGTCGAGTACCCAAAAAATGCATATGTTAAAATAGTGTCTTTGAAAACTATAACTTATAACCAAAAAAAATTGTAGAGGTATATAGAAAAATAACACAAAAAAAAAATATCACTTGTTAATAAATAAAAAATAAATACTTATAATCAAAAATATGACTAAACGTTACATGATATAAACATTAGACTTGTTAACAATAATTTAAACATCATTAAAAATATAACTAATATACATTAACCTTAACTAAAAAAATTAAACATACCATTCACTATTTTAGACTTGCAAGTAGTTGAATTAGTGAATGAGTATTGATACTATATACAAAAAACATGAATGCATAACAAAAATAATAGATTCATTGCACATTAGAGGTATACTTTCACATTAGAAAACTTTAACATGATCAATATGAAAATAATTAGATTCAAATATATATTTTGAACTTGAGGTTTAATAGTATTAGGTATGGACTAATATATACCATGAATTTAGATGGATGTGGACTTTAGGATTTCAATGCATGAGGGAAAACAAAATCTGATGAAGATTAGGAGTTAGGATTTTCATAGATAACTTATGAGTGGTTAGAAGAGACATACTCATAAAACTCAATAATAATATATGTGAATTAAATTGTTAAACTACACCTCTAAGCTCATTTATATTTAATTATATAGCCATGTCAGTCTCTTATCACTATACTTTTTTCAATTTTCTCAAACTCAAGCTAAAAAAACCATAACCTAATATACAAGGCACCAATTATTGATTTGATACTAAAAATTAATTTTGGTTAAAGTATTCATACATAAATATTCATTAATATTATTAAATTATAATAAATTTCATCTCTCTCTCTTTATGTGTGTGTGTGTGTGTGGGTGTCTCTGTGTGTGTGTGTGTGTGTGTGTGTGTGTGTGTGTGTGTGTGTGTGTGTGTGTGTGTGTGTGTGTGTGTGTGTGTGTGTGTGTGTGTGTGTGTGTGTGTGTGTGTGTGTGTGTGTGTGTGTGTGTGTGTGTGTGTGTGTGTGTGTGTGTGTGTGTGTGTGTGTGTGTGTGTGTGTGTGTGTGTGTGTGTGTGTGTGTGTGTGTTTGTGTGTGTGTGTGTGTGTGTGTGTGTGTGTGTGTGTGTGTGTGTGTGTGTGTATTTATGTATGTATGTATATATGTATGTATGTATATGTATATAGGTGATTTCATATAAATAATGAGTTTATATTTATCACAACTAACTCACAATACCTATATTATAGGTGAGTTTTTATAACTCACTTACAATTTATTGACACAAAATAATTAACCCTAAGGAGGTAATACCTATATATTACTAAAAAGAATGCACTTAACCATTCGAGGCATAAAATAGGCTCTCATGGTCAAGAAAAAACTTGTCCATGATAGTCAATAAAATTTTCCTCTCATGGTCAAGCTCCTTGAGCCACTCATGGTCATGTGTGTATTTTACCATGAGAGACCATAATACAGGCATTTAACCATGAGATGAAAAATATTCATATTTCATGGTCAAATAATTTATTGACTAATAGAGACAAAATTTGGTCTTTCATTTATTTAAAACTTATACTAATAATGTTTTCTCATTTATTTTAAATTTCATATTTGAAAATGCATTTCAAGTACATTATCATGTAAGAAATTACAAAATATGTCATCATGTAAGTATTAGAAATAAAAATTACTTGGAAAAAATAATTAAAAAACACATACATATATATACATGTGTGTGTGTCTATATCTACACCCACACACACACACACACACACACACACACACAAAAAAACAAATATACATATATTTATATATGTATATACACATAGAAACATACAATGTTCAATATTGTGATAAAAACTATTTAGTGACAATGTCACATAGAAAGATATTTTATAGTCCACAATTTTTCATATCATAATATAGTTATTTTTAACAAATGTTTATTTATTTCAGTCATGAAATCATTTTTATCAATTTCATGATTTAATTTTAGATACTAACATTTCTTTTGTCATAAAATTTAATCAAGGAAATATTTTTCATTAAAAGTGTGGAGCCTAGAACTTACTATAAGAAATAATATATTTCCCAACAATTAATTCACAATTTTACAGAGTTTCTAATGAAGGTATTTAATTAATTTAATGGATTATGGGATTCTTTACCAATAATTTCAAAAAAAAATATAGTTATGTATAAATTTATTTATTAAAACTAATTTAAGCTAATATAGAAATGCTTTTTATGAAACCCTTGTGTAGTAAAAAACATAAATATGAAATAACTAACATTAAACCTATATACCCTATATAAATTAAATTAATTTATAATTAATAATATTATTATAGACTTGAATATTTTCATGTTAATAATTCTCATGATTACAATGTTATTAGACGTATTTATTAGGAAAATATGTTTGCATATTACATAATTCTTGGCGAAAAACATTATGATTTATCTTATGAGTAAGAATACTTGATTTTGTTGAATATCTAAGTTTTAAAGGGTTGAGACCTATTGATATGACTAATATTTAATTTTATATTTATGTTTGTATATTGAAAAAATAAATTGTTGTAATTATCTATGTGATAAATAATTTTTTATATCCAATCAAATTTATAAGAAGAAATTATGGGAATAGACTCAGTATACCATTAAATACACCCGCCACCCCCCTTGAAAAAAAATTTGAATGTTTTTGAAATTTTGGATAGTTATAAACCTTAAATGAATTTAAAAATATATTAAATATGTCAAATCTTAAAGAATCATGAAAATGTAATATAATTATACTAATACAAACAGAGTGGAAACTAAAATTTCGTAGATAGTTGACAAAAGAATGATGCTAAAAAATAATATGTGAGAAAATATTATAGAATATTTTTATTCAAAATATATTACAAAATAATTTAGTCATGAAATATTAAGAAGGAAAACATAAAATCTCATGTTTGAATATATGAATATAAGGCACAATCATCTCTATAATGTACTTCATGAATGTTAGTATAAAGTTGGAAAAGATGTTAGCATGAAGTTAAATGGAAAGGATATATTTCTTAAATCTAATTTTAAATTAATTTTTTATAGAAAAACTAATTTTTATATATTAAGGAAAAGATGGGAAAATTGATCAAGGATTTCTCTCCATGACATGAAAATGATTCTAAATGTGAGTTCAAATGCATTGGTGGAAATATATCTTCTTCATAAATTCGTCAAATAACATGTAGATCTATCTATCAATAGGATATTATTTATGATATATGGTTCTCATGTTAGTTATTACATACATAATTACACATTTAACTAGAAAAGAGTGCTTGAAAACATTAATGAATACCTTTGTTTAGTAGGAAATAAGAATATTTCACAATCATGGTTTTCTAATATGTGGAATTAATATTTTCCATGAGTGGAATTTTTAACTACATTTGAAATTAAAATATTTAGAGTATGTTTATTGTTAAATTAAAAATAATCTAATAGGATGTCTCATGAATAATAAGGATCAATTAATAACGAGATGAAATCCCACATGAATGAAATAAAAATTTCTATAAATTTATATCAAACACATAAGAGGTTATCCAATTTCCATCCTAATGAACATTTAAGTATTATTTATCATAATGTTGAAAAAAGGAATAAGTTTATACCTCCCATGAAAAACAAGTCAAAATCCATCAATGATAGGGTTTATAAGGTATACTTAGAGATAATCTTTACATACAGGCATAAAAAGAGGAATTGTACATTATTTATTATCATATTTTCCAAGTGGGTCAATATTTACTATTATGTCTCTAAATAAATATTTAACATATATGGATACTACATAGGGAAAAAATATGGAAACCTATAATATGCTCATGCGATAATTAAATTCACTCTCTATGATATTTTTATTATAGAATAAATGTACCTCCATGTAATGGGTAAAAGAATTATTTCACCGAACCTCTTCACTTCAATTAGTTTTCACCAATATTGCAACTTCAATTATAAATTTACACAATGAAATTTTTAAAAAAGGTAATGATTCAATAAATATTTATTTATATTGATTTAATTTTTTATAATTATAATATTACATATTGAATATTATTTATTTTTAAAATTTTATTCCTAATGTGGTCAAGTGGGTGGTTGACCATTGAAATAAAATATTATTGGCCATCTATAGATAAGCTCTAACTTGACAATGTGAGAACAAATATTTGTTCCCTCTGTGGCCAAGATCCCATTTTATCATGTAATGCCACCATTTTCATCCTCACATGGTCAAAATAATTATTGAAAATATGGGTCTAAAATTTCAAAAATTCTATTTTTTATAAAGATGTTTTCAAATGATTCAATTTCAAGTGTTTTTTATATTTTTGAATCATGTTCATGAAATTTTATCCTCCTTTAGTCACTATAAACAAATTTCTCATTTTAATTGGTCTACACCCCTAAAATTATGGAGGACATTATGGTATGGTAAGATTTTTGAACCATATGGATCCTTAGCTCATATTATTTTCAAGGGTTTAAATGAAATAATAATTGAGTAAAATAGGTAATAAGAAAACAAGTTAGTTAAGGGCCAAGGTAAAATTAAATTTCTAAATAATGAAAATTAATTGAGTGTAAACACAAAAGAAATATATATATATATATATATATATATATATATATATATATATATATATATATATATATATATATATATATAATGTAATTCCTAATGATGAACATTGTAATAAAGTAAACATTAATTGGTTGAAGCATTAAATTTAAATATTCATCAAAGTGTTTAAGGAATCACATATAATGGGGTTTGAATTTTGGTCTATCCTTGAAAAACATTTTTTATTTGATATGGTAAATTCTAGGTTTTAATGGGACTTAGAACCATAAGTGTGTATTATATATGTTTAAATAAGACAACTAGGGTAGAGAAACTAAAAATAAAAAAAATAGTACTTAGAGCAGAATAAGAAATAGGAAAAAACTATCAGAACTAGGAGGAAGGTCCCTCTTATGGGTCTTCAGCTTCAATAGTATCCTTTGTTAGGATGGTCAATTTATTCTTATAAAATATGGCCTAAGTACAGCTTTTGGGGCCTTCAACTACTTCATCAGGGAGGGTCATTTTAGGATGCTTTTTACCTTTTACCTACAAGAGGGATAGTTTTGGGAGGACTCCTTTGGGGTGGCCTAAGAGGGGATTTAAAAACCTTTGAAGAACTCATAATAGGGGTCTAAGGGGGCTGAGTAGAGTGAATAAATACCTAGATAGTTACTTCAACCTATTTGTGTAAAGCATTCTAATCTTAGATAATTTTATCTACACCAAAACTAGTTTTTTGCACTTTAGTGTTAAAATTTTCTAACAGCTATTTGTTTCTTTCCATCTCATATATAAAAATGGATTTACTTTTCCATGTAGATTTTGTATGAGTCCCTATTTCAATAGGCTTTAGTTTAGGGATAAAAAACAATTTGAGAGGGAGGTCATTCTGGGGGACTATGATAAACTATTATGGGGGTGCAGTCGGATGGCTGGAGGGATCCCTCGATAGGATCATCCTTAAGGGGGTACTCTTGGGAGTCCTCCCCAAAGGAAAAACCCTTAGGGGACCTTCTAACCTAATAAATCTTGGTTGTTATTAACAAGGATGAAGATCAGACCCTTATTTAGAATGGAATTTGTATCATTAACCTGGTAAAGTAGGACAATGTTCTCAAAGTACATAAGCAAGAAATAGGGTACATTGATCTTATATTTAATGAAATGATTTAGAAGTAGGAAATGGTGAGAGAAAATTAGTGTGTATTTACCTTCTAACATTATATATCACTTGATCTGAAGGTAAATTTTTGGCCAGTAACATGGGAGGTCAACTTGAGGGAACCCTTCCTTATCCATCTACATGAAATCATTTATTTTAAAGAACTATTATAGGGACTCCTACTTTTTTTACTAGTCCTTGAATTCCTTGGCACCTATGCATGACATGATAGTGGCATCACTGATGAAATCCTTTGATACATTGATGGTAATGCTAGACATGGAAACTTTCCACTTTGTCTAAGTCACCATGAAAGCTTAGGCATTCTTAGAATTATGCTCAGTGACCTATTCCATAAATTCTAGGAGGCTCCAATTTTTGAGCTTCTTCTAAATTTTATTTTGCTCATGGACCTCCTTACATGATGTTGGTTCCATTCGATACCTATCACCACCCATGGGGACCAGGAATGTAGAGTAAAACTAGGAGAGATGAAGCTTCTAAATGGGATAGATGTAAGAAAGACAAAAATGGGTGGGATATCCCATAAGGATCTCAAAAAAATAATTAAGACCCCTTCTTTTGGAATGATTATAGATCATCTTGATTAATATCTACCCCATCATGGTGAGATAATGCATGTGTAGAGAGATAAATCTTTTAATACGAATGTATACTTTAATTATGGATGACATTAAGGATATTAGAGGGGATACTACATTCATCGTGATAGTCTTTTAAAAGGTGGAGATCAACCCCAATGTTGGTGAGGAAGTTAACCACCCAATTTCCTTACCTATAGGTTTTCATGAGGTGAAAATTAGGTATACAATTTAGGAGGTGTTTTACATCATCAACTATGATATTAATAATGTGGGAGGGAGTAGTTTTTCCTTCCAAAGCATTAAGGATGTTCAATGAGTCTCCCTTAATAATAATATTATTGTGGTTGGTACTTGTCACTGACTATATTCCATAGAGAGCCACCTTTGCCTCAACTAGATGGTTTGTTTGAATGACCATGGATCCTAAATACACCACCAACATCTCTCCTTTATAATTACTTATAATTCCTCCTACCCCTATAGGGCCTAAGTTACCCTTTGAGGCACCATCAAAATTCAATTTCACGTAACCATTTGGATGAGCCTTTTTTTTAAGTATGATTATAGATTAACTCTTTTGAGGGATAAAATAATACATATTGGAGATCTTAGTCTTTGAGAATGATCATGGTTGAGGGGTGAAGGTTCTTTAAATTTAGGTGGGAAAGCTTTCCAATTCTCTAAGATGTCCTACCAGAGATGAGAGAAGACACCATTCAATTGGTATCTTTTATTGAGGAAAAGGCCATCATTGTGAATTTCTCATATCCACTAAAACAAGTAAGGGAGGGAAATATTCCAAAGGAATATTAGGGAAAGTAGATTCCATTGCATGTTGAGATCTTGGATATTTTTGGGTTTGACCTAAGTCATGCTGAGATGATTTAATAAACAATTAAATAGGGTCAAATTGAGCAAGAAATCCAAAAAAAATGGTGAATAAATTATTTTTCACTTCTAAAAATTCATTACCTGTTTGGGACAATCAATCACCTTTTGTCTAAGTTACCTAAAATAAAAAATTTATTCTCTACCACCAGCCAGAAGAAGAAATTAACTTTGGGAGTTAAGTGCTTTACCTACTAAATTTTTTAGATATTCCAATTACTTTCCAAGTTGAGGTTGGTGGCATTTTTGGAGGCCACTGAATAGGAACTGTTATCTTTCACATAAAAAATAAAATGGTCTTCTTTTTAGATGAAAAGGATGTGGACTTGTCCTAGAGCCAGGTTGAGATTTTGAATGGTTTAAGATTATTCTAGAGTTATATATTCACTAGGGAGGACTTTCTAACACTTTATTCCTCCCTTAATTTCCAATTAATCCTCTAACTTGGAGCCCCATATTTTCTTAATCTACCTATACCATCCAACCTAAGTCCTCTATCTAGTTTGGGGATATCTAGGCATCTTCCCAAAAATCAATTTTCTCACTATTACCAATTTTCCATTAGATGTCATATTTTAGCAGATCTTTGTAGCTATAAATGGATTTTCATAAGGTTGAATCATTAGTAGGTCCTTCTTCCCATATGATTTCATCCTCTTCCACTCCTTCTAAGTATTTAGACTTTAGAATTCTTGACCATTCACCATTCTCATTCATCAGATGCCAACCCATTTTTACCAACATGGCTTTGTTCATGGATTTTATGCTTCTCAAACTGAGTCCTCTATTATTTTTTGGAAGACAGACTATTTACCATGTAACCAAGTTGAATCTGAATCTTTCTTCAGTGTGTTTCCACATTTTTGTTTGAATTTATTTAATTTTGGATGTAATATTAGATGACATATTAAAGATAGACATTTCATATATTGGGATGCTATAAATTGATGCCTTGAGGAGCTGGTATTTCCTTCCTTGGGTGAGGAGGTGTCCTTTATATTTTTCTATTTTCTTTCGAATGTGATCAATTAATGGAATTCAAAGTTAAGAGTCTAATTTTATAGAAAAAAATAGGGATACCTAAGCACATTTTTGGTAATTTTCCCACTTGACATTGAATTATTTTCATAATTCTTATTTATTGAAAGGTTGGAGTGTTGATGAAGAAGAGGAAACTCTTTTATAAGTTAATGCATTGGTTGGACACTATTTCTTAATAGTTTAATATGCATTTAAGATGTTTCACTTACAGAAGAATTTCTTAAGATAATAGTGTCATCATCAAACTACTAGTGAGTGATAGGATATATATTCTAGCCCATCGAAATACCTTTTATCAAACCTTGGTTGTAGGCTCTCCTCAAGATTATCCCCAAGGTTTTTGTCAAGATGATAAAAAGATATGGAGAAAGGGGGTCTCCCTGTCTTAATTATATTAAATTTGGAAATAAACCTTTTGGGACCCCATTTATAATAATTTAAAACTTAGGGGTGGTAATGTAATTCCAAATCATTTTATTTTTGTCATGATTCAACCCAAGTTTTTCTAAAATTTGCATCAAGAAGAACCAAGAAACTCGATCATAAGCTTTTGACATGTCTAATTTAAGAAGCATGCCCTACCTTAAGGATTTAGAGATGGAATGCAAAAAATCATGAGTTATGACAATGCCATATGTGATTTTTTTTACCTATCACAAAATCCCTATATTTATCTCCAATGATAAATTCAAGAAGAGATTACATGTGTTTAACCAAAGTGGAGGAGCAGATTTTGTAGGTAGTATTACATAAGCTTATAGGATGAAAGTCATGAATGTTAGTGGTACCTTAATTTTTTGGTATTAGAAGTAGAAAGGTATTGTTGATTTATTTTATAATATATTTAGAATGAAATAATTCTTTAGAAGCTTCTTTAACCTCCAAGTGAATAATGTCCCAAAACATATGGAATAAAAAATGAGGGAACCCATCCAGTTTGGGAGCCTTGAGGCCTTCCATGGAGAAGACAAAACTTTTTATTGCATCATTGTAGGGGATATTTTTGAGGAATTTATTTTATTCTATTGATAATATCTTGTCAAAATTAGATAGAGTGGATGAAACTAGGGAGGCCTCAAGTTCACCATCCTCTGTGAAAAGATTCTTAAAAAAATTTATAAAATTTTGGGAAATGCCATCATCATCTCTACTGATAGTTCCATCTTCCCTTTATATTTGGGTGATTATATTGACATTATTATGTATTGAATCTAAAGTATGGATAAAACTGGTGTTTTTATCCCCCTCATTCAACTATAGGCATCAAGATTTTTGCTTCTAGAAAGCCACTTCTTTTGCTTCTAGGTTATAAAATTGATATAAGAGATCCTTTTCATTAGAAACCCCATGTTAATTGTAGTTATTAAAGGCACTAATCTATTCAATAATTGAAATTTATGATTCAAGGGACTTTTTATATAGATAGATATCCCCAAACACTTGTTCTAGATTTTTAGCTAGTTTTTTAGAAAATTAAGCTTTTTTATGAGAATGAACATGGAAGAACCCAAAAAGGGCTATTTCCACTAGTCCCTAAAGAATTAAATTATGTTTGGATGATGAAGACATATTATTTTAATTCTAAAGAGACTACACTTGGGTTTGGAAATTTTGTCAACCTCAAAAACTAGGGGATTGTGATTAGACCCAATCCTAGTAAATGAAGAGAGTTTGTTGAAAAATAAGATGTCATAATTTAAAGATATCATAAATCTATCAAGGTGGACTTGGATTAGTTTTGCTACCAGTATTTTATTAGACAACGTGAATGGGATGTCATTGAGATCCACATCCACTAAGCCTGCATTAACAATAAAATTATTAAATTATAACATATTATCCATTAGATAAATGAGTCCACCTTTCTTGTCACTAGGGGAGAGGGGAGTATTGAAATAACCCACCACAATCTAGTTCCAATTAACATAGGTCTTATAAAAATCCAATAATACTTTCCAAAGAAGGTTTTTTGTAGATTTTGAATTAGAAGCATAGACATTGGTGAGAATCTCTTTGTCCTTACTAGTGATGTCAATTAATAATATCAAGATTTGATTGGAGGATTTATATATTAAGTCACCTTCAAAAAATTATAGTTCCCAAAAGATAACCAGGCCACTGGAGGCACCTTTGGACTCTGAGGAAAGGGCATTTGCATTTTTATAAGTTCTTGTTACACTAGTTTTGAGGATGAGATCAAAACATTTTTGTTTTTAGAATGAGAAAAATAGAGGGGTTGACCCTTTTAATATTATTTTAGAGAGTCCTTTATTTCTTGGGGTTGTTTATACCCTTGATGTTCTAAGATAGTAATTTAATTTCATATCTCATTGGACCTTAAGAGTTGGATGAGAGCTATTATTAATTTCTTTTGCATTTTCTAAGTTTCTAGTAATCAATCTTGGGGATCTACCCACCAATTTTAGATCAATGCTAATATTTCCCTTTTTCTTGCCTCTTTTGGTTTTATAACAAGTGATAATCCTATCATACTAGGGGGGTCTAGAGAGGGAGAGAGTGGTTCAAAACATTGTCCCACTTCTTTTCTATGAAGTGGGGAATTTATAAGAGGGGAGAAGGGAGGCCTTGGCGGGGAGGGGGGGGGGAAGTGGGGTATTAGATCAATAAATAGAGGGTTATTTTAGGCAAGGGCTTGGGCAGACTCCAAGATTAGGGGAGGGAGATGGGAGGGGGGAGAGGGGGGGAGGGGGAAAGGTTTCATAATGAAAAAAAAAGTGTGGAGAGGTTTTACAAGATGGAACTAGGGGTATAATAATAGGGTTAGATCATGTGGGAGGGGAAGGGATAAGAGGTCTCAAGGGGAGGAGTTCAAAGGGACAAAGGAAGGGAGGAACTCAAAGAGGGGAGGACAAACCTAGTGTGATGGAAGAGGGGCAAGGGGGGAATAGGGGGACCAAGGAAAGGAAAAGGGGATCCAAAGAGGGGGTAGGATAGGGAGGGAGGAGGAAAGGGGGATGGGGAAAGGGTGGGGGACAACCCCAAGGGACCCAAATCACACTCTAGCTTAGAACCAAACTTTGAAAAAAGAGGGATGAAAGTATTAGAAACCTCCATACCTTTTAAATTGACATAATGAGGAGAAAATAAGAAAAACCCATTCTTAAGGGGGATGACATAGCTAGATCCTAATTTAGATGCATTCAACCTAGATAATTAATGAGAGACTATAATAAAATCCTTTTTGGGGTTGGCTAAGTTAGGAGCCTTATGAATGATAGCAAGGGGAGTACTTGGGGGGATTGGGGGGATCCAATCCTAAGTGGTCGATACATCTATGAATCCTTCTTTAGAGCAACCACATTAATATTATGCTAAGAGGGGTCCTCTAAGTCTTTGAGACTTTCAAGGTAATCCTAGAGTGAGTGACTTAGAATACCATACCTAGGACAAATGATTGTATTATTTTTATAGATGATGTTTTGAACCTAAATTCCATATTTGGACTTAATGTTAACCTCATGAAAAAGAGATTATTGACTGGTAAGGAGACATGGACATGGGTAGTCACCATTATCTAATAGGATAGAGTGATTAGGTTAATTTTAATGGGTTGACCTAGAGCTCTAACGATCCCATTGATAACCTTTAGGTGCTAGTATTCTAGACGGAGTTTAGGTAGGAGAACCCAAATAATAAGGTCATCTATGGTTATGTTAATAAGACTTGACCCAACCCTCCATATTCTAATTGAAATGCTTTCCTTATTTAGGAACTAAGGTCCTTCTAAGAGAACCTTAATACAATCTTCTTGAAGAGAGAAGCTAATAAGGAAGAAGCCCTTGGTGAGAGAAACCACCTCTAAGTGACCTTTGGGTTTTCATCTTTTTTTGGCCCATATTTATAAAGCATAAATGTTTGGGTGGTAGCCATTGACCTTGGGAAGAATTGATTTGTCAATATCTATGTTGGCCTATTCTACAATGAGGTTTGGAATAAGGGTGAAGGTTTCATTGTTTGCTACTACCAACAAGAGTTGGTAGCCTAAGTCGACTTGGACCACTAGATCAAATCCTTTGATCATGTTAGTCGATGATGGTTTGGATCCACTGGGTTCCAATCTTTTGGGGCTGGGAGACAAATTGATTATAAGATTCAAGGTTGATCCCAATAATTTTTAAGCATTGTCTAGAAATCTAAAAGGCTATAAAGACCCAAGAGGGAAGTCATGTGGAGTTACGTCAGTGTTGACTATGGGATTTGAATTATCAGAACTATATGGAGTCTAGGCCCTAAAAATTTAACCATTTTTTGCTTCCTTCTTAAACAAAAATTCACATTGTTAAAGGTCCTCTAAAGCATCCATCTGAGTTATAACATTTAATATAAGTTAAGTTGATGAATGTATTTTTTTGACCTCTGGTCTGATTGTTATGTGTTCAAACAACATTCATTAAAAATTTAATTAGCCTTGAAAAATATTAAAATGATATTGATGATGCTTTAAAATATGGTATGTTTCCTTAAAAATAAAATTACATAAGTGAGTTTTGGCCAAACCAAACAAGATTTTTGTGTTTGTGTATTACAAATATTTCATTAAAGAAGCAATATACTTTGAAAAAGATCAAAATTTTCATGCAATTGAAATCTTCATTGAACTTTTAATTAAAAATCCAAAAGTGTCATCCCAAGTTAGATGTAAATTAAGGGTATATGTTTTTGATAAGTCTCAATGACACTTCAGGGATAAATTATACAATATATATGGAAAAGAATACAAGTGGGGTTATTAAATATTATTCAATCATTCTTGATTAGTATGTTCCTAAGCATATAAGGATAAATAATATATTATAAACACATACATATAAATTTATATTATCAAATACATGGATACACAATACCATTAACATTTTTTTTTTTTTTTGTTTAGAAAAAAATTTAATGGAAAATATGTTTAGGTAAGCAAATAATATGGATTTACCAACTTGGGATTGGCTATCTAGATAACATGAAGCCACACAACATGTCACTAAAAATCCATGACATTAATTTTTCCTAATCAAAAAGAAAATGTTTTCTAATACCAATGGCATTTTATTATTGGATCACCAACTAATTAAAGGCTTAGGATTTTAAAATAATTTTTGGATTGCCACACATTATATGGGTAATGGGATCACACTCACCAAAATTTTAGAGATAAATTCTAAAATGTAATTAGATTTTCTAGTACCCAATTTATTTTAAAAATACTAATATATATACTTTAAATTAAATGATATTTTTATTCCTCATGATATTTGAATTCATATTTTTTGATGATTAAGAGATTTTAAAAGGATCCAAATAAGTTAAACACTATTAGATGCAAACCAAGAAATATATTCATATAATTCAAAACACTTATATAATTTTGATTTATATCCTATAGGTAAATCTAATGATACAATATAAAACATATTTGTGATCATCTCTAAAATTTTATACATTTATCAATTTTTATTAATTAGATATACATTTTGAAATTATGATTATTTTCCATCCCTATGATGAATTAATATCCTAATATATCTATGTAATCGTGCGATGTGTTTATAATCCTATGATGTATTTACATCATAGAAATTTGTCTACATCAATATGATTCTCTTATAATACTATGATGCTTTCATAATTTTTTAATTATTTTATAATATAATAATTCTTTTATGATCATAAAATGCTTTTCTCAACTTTAAATTATTTTCTAAGCCCATGATTATTTTATAAGAATGCAATGTTTTTATTAGCATGTGATGATTTTCTAATCCAGTGATGTTTTTCTAAACCTAGAATTTATTTTTAACATTACGATGTATATCTAATCATATGATGATTCTACAAGCAAATGAGTATTTTACAAGGTTATTATGTTACTCTAAACAATTATCTACAATAGTAGAAAAAATTATTTATTTACATGAAAATGGAAAGTAACTGGGAAAAATCAATAAAGTGAACAAGTAAAACACCTTATAGGATACAAATTATTGCATATTATCTTAAGAAACCATATGTTTTAGCTGATATATATCCACCATTGTCAAGGTATGATGATAATCTTAAAAATGAAACTCCTACTAATTTTATAGATAATTTATTGGTCAACATTGTTAGTGGTGATGACAATGAAATGGCTCTACTTTAAAATGTCCCATTGAATGATCTTGAATAAATATCACTATAAGGATTAGAAATCAAATCTATTTAGTGTATTTTCACATCTAAAATATTTAATGTTCTATGTGTAGTTTACAACATTCAATTAAATTTCACCACTACAACTATTACAAGGACGTTGAATTCTAACAAAAAGAGAGAAAAATAAATGGAATTTGGGAATGAATTTCATTTTAGAATGAGTGTAAAAATTTCCATTTACTTAAATTTTTTAAAATAAAAATTAAGATGAATCTCCTAAGGAATGAAAATAGATAAAAAATAAAGGCTAAGAGCATGGTTTTCAGAGGTAGTGAACAAGAAATTTAGTTCATTAGTTTTTCCAAGGATAAGGTGTCACAATTAAAATCCTTGAGTGCCTATTTCAAGTCATCAATGAGATTGAACATAAAATTAATAAACAAGATCCCAATTTTCTTTCAAACTTCTTATTATCAACTTCGAAGCCATTGAACTATATCTTACAATGTGTATGATTAAATACAAAAACATAAGAAATAAATATGATCATCCACTTAGGTAGGATATCCATCTTCACAAGCTCAAATTTCAACAACCATGTTTCCTTTACCTCAATATACATGAACATAAGATTTAAAATAATACCATTATTCTACACTCTAATAATGCCAGTGATGGTGATATTACCTTATAATACCATTCCTTTGTATGCTTATTCAGGACCAACTATAGATATAAATAAAATGATACATTCATAAACTTCATTCACAAAAAAATTACAAGGATTATTGATGTTAATATCCCCTACTTCTAGTATTTCCAATCCATTAGCTTTAACTATAGTTTAGTCCAATTCTATTACAGTCTCAACCCATAGTCCCACCCATACTAAGTAATTGACTATTGGAGTTCCTTTTTAATCAAGATATTTATGTATTTATACATTAACATTAGAATTAAAACAATGATTTTATTTTTATACATTTTAAAACATGTAGAGTCTACTTGATTAGATTAAGATATAGTGTTCTTTTAGATTTAAAAAATTTAGACAAGATTTGAAGATGAGGTGATATAATCCAAAATATATATAGGCATGCATTGTATATATTGTATTTTTAGGAGAATTTTGGTAATTAATACAATAAAGTAAATTTTTATGATTGTTCTATGAGTTTTTGTGAATGTGCTTTCTCTTCCACTTTTTTTGTTTCATTAGACAATTTTCATTAAGTTGATATATCTATAGTGGAATAAGTCTATGTTGTATGTAGAGATAAGATTAAATGTTTTGTTAGTATTTTTAATTATTTAGTTATAAATCATACTTAAAACTTATCAGTGACATTAGATATGCGTAACAATCTGGGACTAAAAACATCCTTGACTGTAGTCATTAAATCCTATTGTAATTATTTCTTTAAAGTATTGATTATGTTTATGTGTGTTCTATGCTTTCATCTAATTCATGGTATATATTATTTTACAACACATGTTTGGCCTAGTATAAAAAGTTGGCTTGGAAGGGTTTAATCTCTGATAAAACTATATGACCCATAATTTTCTACCTTACCCTTCCCTCTTTGTTACCTTTTTTTGACTTGTTAACCTTCTTCTTTATCCAACCATCTACCTCAAGTAAAATTTAAAGTGACAATTAGACATATATCATACTAGATCTATATAATTTAAATAAACATGTTTTTCATTATTATTACACCACATGGTTATTCACAAAACTAAGACATGCAACTCATTGCTTGGATTGAATCCTTCATCAATCATAAAATTTTAGGAACTTCCCATAATAAGTCTTGGTGTGTATAAAACACACATTAATAGGTTGACATAAGGAGGGACCTATTCACTAAATCATGTTAAAATTCACTCTAATTATGTACATTTGACCCATTAGTGAGACTAACAAGGTGTAAATCTAACTCTGGAATACTATTAATATTAACTTTAAAATTCCATCAAAGACCCAAATTAAATAGAGGTTTCCATAGGAATGTCACTCAACCAAATTAACCAAATCAATGGAACTAATGCTAGCATTTTACTATGGCCTAGTTAGTTGGTTCAACCATCACTATACCTGGTGTCATCCATGATTTACTTAGGAATCTATAGAAGTACCTTCATTCTCTCCTTTTAGGGGATGAACTGTAGAGGAACATACAAAATCCTTCCTAAATTCTCAATGATTTGTGAATGTAATTCATGAGGATATTGTATGAAGACTATTATTATTTAGTCTACAATATTATACTTATGATTGGTTCCTTAATCTTAAAAAAATAAAATTACATCCAAGAACCTTATAAAGAAGCATTCATTGCATAATTTTAGTAGGTTACCAACCCTAGTGTGGTATACTAATATTTTTCTAGAATAAAAAGGGAATCTAATGAAATAATTAGAGTTTTTAGTGCAATATTTAAAAATATGTATAGTTGTTTGAATGATGCATAAATACCTAGAACTACATTACCCCTTGAGATTTAAAAAAATTCTCAAGATTCTATGAATATAGTATTCTTATATATATTCTATAATTAATAACCTACTAAATGTGTATATTGAGTCCATTAACATTGATTGATAGTTAAATCCTAAATTAAAAACTCTGGCCATTCCCAACGTGATCCAAATTTAAAAACCTTGAATCTTATTTCTAACATCAATTAGAATGTCATGGCCAATTAAAAAAAAAAAGGTATTGACTCAATTACCTTTAACAAATGCTACACCAAACCAAAATATAAGATTTATAAAAAATCCTACACATGTGTAATCAAAAAAATTAAAATAAATATTTAGTCCAAGTTAATGCTTCTACCACATAGGGGAAACTTATTATTTCACAAAATTTGAGTTAGATGACATTTAATGCATAGTATATAAACTTAGTAATGAGTTTTTGCATGTAAAAACACTTAGGGAACACTATAGGGGGGAAAATAATAGTAGTTTAATTTCAAGACGTGTAATAGACCATTGAGAAAATTAGGTAATAATTTATATTCATATCCCAAAAAACTACCTAAGATGAACATTTTTGAGGAATCCTTACCCATCTAGTGTAGATTTCATAGTACTACCCAACATGGTGAGTTGGATTGCATATAACTATATACTAACTTTTAGATATTTCAAAGAGAGATGGAATGATATGATATTGTTCTAAATCATCCTGATCTATCCACATCTATTACTCCTAGTATCTCTAGTACCATAATGGCATTTGACATATATGAATTCCCATTCCCTATTGAGGATGAGAATGAACCAAAAGGAAATGCATATGAGATTCATGAATTGCAAAAAGTCCAAAGAAATAAATATAATATACAAATAAGAACCAACAACCCATCATGACTTCCACTCCTACAAGTAAACATTTAGTCACTTCTCCTAATCTAAATACTAACATTAATCTACCCCATCCTAAGGGAAATGATCAACAATAACAATATATATATATATATATATATATATGCATAAATTCTTAGTGTATCCAAGTGGTTAAACCAATGTGATGCCTACCAAAATATCTAATGATTTAGGGTTGACATTTGATAAATCCAAAAGAGTGGTTATACAACTAGAAAATATGTAGTCTTGGTTTTTAGGAAATTATTAGATATCCATATGTAGTTATCTTCTAAAAAACATGTTAAATAATAAATTTGCATCCTTGTAGTTGACATTTATGAGGCTTGTGGTCTAATAATAATCTATGATTTATCAAAGACATTGAATAGATACGTGGCCACTAAATTTTAACACATGTGGTTTTCTTAAAAAGGAGTATCCAATCATATTAGAGTTGATAAATAAAAACATGAAACACAATAATGGAATACAATGTTAAAAATTTAAATATAAATTTTAATCATCACATGTATGGGTCTACACCTTCAATAATAAACCTAAGAATAATGAATAAGAATTTCAAGTCCCATCACAACTATGGACTATATATTTTGATGTTACTAGATCTAAACAAGGTTTAGGCCTAGGTATAAATTTAATTGATCATGATGGGAGGAAATACCTTGTTGGTTTTTTACTACAATTTACATGCACTAAAAATCATGAAGAATATGAATCCTTAATATTGGGGCTGAATTTTTTATTAAAACACAAAATCATACAAATTCTAATGCTTGGCTATTTAAAACTAGTTGTTAAACAAGTTAGGATCTAATATCAATGAATTTTTTCATATCTATCAAAATATAAGAACAAATAATGGGACCTAATTAGATAATTTTAAACAAGTAATATAAAATCAATCCCTAAAGAGAAAAACTAGAAAGCGATTCCTTGGTTACATCTACAAAAAAAATGGCTCCACTTCAAGCTCCAAAATGTTTTTTTTTTTTGTAAAATTTGTACCATGTCCTTCAATATCTAATAATGCTGACCACTTTTAGGTGTTTTATGATGGTTATTATATCATAGAGTTCAAGGGTAATTTTTGTGACTTCAAGTCATAAATCATTGATGAAAGAGATTTTAACCCAATGAATAAATAATAAAAATAAGACAATGGAATCCTCCAACTATAATAAAATAGGATAATCAAAGGGATGGTCTCCTTGGAATGGGTTGTTGACATGGATCACCAATCTAAAAAACTAAAAAAATCAAATACTAACAAAGCTACTTTCACCAAGGTAGGAACATATGAACATCCCTAAACAATTAACATTAGATTGATCTATACATAACATGAAAAATACAAGCTACAATAATTGACCAAATATAAAGATGTGATTTTTTGGACTTATGAAGACCTAATTTTTTGATCCCATATTTATGACACAAAACTTTAAAGTAGAGAAAAATAATGATTAATCCCATCCAAGAGCCTCTCATTCAAAAGGAAGTCTAGAAATTGTTAAATTTTAAAATTATATTTCTCATCAATCATTCTACTTGGGTGGTGAATCTAGTCCCTTATGAAATAAAAATGATAAAATGAAATTGTGTGTGAATTTTTTAAATCTTTATTGAGATTCACACAATATTTAGAAAAGGAAAATTCTCGATTTCCCTCCCTATATGAAGTAATTTACATAGTGGATTAGAAATGATGTCAATAAAAACCATGATGGTAATGCTAACGAATGTAAAGTGACAGAATCAAGTGTGATTGTATGACAAGAACACCATAATGATGCCCTAGTTATCATAATAAACTGAGTCAAGGAAAAAATAAGAGAAAGTAAACAAATGAGAAATCAATCAAACACAAACTAAAAAGAAAAAATCATAGAAATAATCAAATAATTTAGAGTACTCTTCAAATTATGTGATTGTGTGATCATGAGGCATTACACTTTAAAATGTTTTCAAGAAAAGATGGTAACTTGGAATAGGATGGGGAATAGAATAATAAGAACAGGGTGGCTAAATTGATGCCAAATGTGATAGTCAAGTGGAGTTTTCCTACATATTCTTATGGACACTAGATCCAACATGAAATTTAGGACAAATGTAGTCTATCAGGGATATGGGATAGAATAAAAAAAGATGAAAAGTAAGAAAATGATTATAGAGTAATAATAGGGTGGGTAAAATTAAAAAAATGGAAAGATCATTTATTAAAAGTTAATAACAATGATATGGTAATAAGAGTGGTTGAGATGACCTAGAATGCCACATGTATCCAAGCACTACCTACATAGTCTGTGTGGATCTTAAGATGATGTAGTTATCCCATAAATGGGAGAGAAAACTATAAAAAAATGGAAAGGGAAAATGGAAATGGTCATAGTTGGATAAGAGGTTCCTACTAGGTAAATGTGGTAAACCATGCCAACTAGAGGTAAATCCAATAGAGAATGGGATGACAAATTGATTTAATTTTTTTTAGGAATAATGAATTTTTATTCTTATTTTAGTTAAGGGTCAGGATTAATAAATCAATAAACAATATTACAATAATTATAGTCTTGGTTTGTATAATTTATTTGTCTTTTTACATTTCTAAAAATAGTAATAAATCAAGAGAAATATAACTTATCTTAAAAATAAATTGAGACAGATGATACAAAGGTTAAAACTAACTATGTAGAACTAGAACAGTGTCATCAACCTAAATTTGGCTTTCATTTAGTGAAAGGATAAGAGTACCAAAAATATGACACTTTGGGGTCTAGCAATGTTGTCCAATCCTATCATCATTGTCCAAACTAGTCATAAAGACCTAAACTTTCTGAATTCTATGCATCATTCCTATGTGAGCCTACCTATGAAATCTTGAGTGTTGAATGTCGATGTAGCTTGATATAGAGATGATTTAATATTCAAATCCCAACCCTCCATCATCCTTGATAAAATAGGATTTTAATCACTTATAGAAATGGGGGGTTGGTGTGTAATATGCACTGAACATGTAATCCGCACCCCTTATGTGGTCATGTTGCCTACATACCAATACTCTAAAGAGGGATCAAGCCATATGTAATTCTTCCATCTAATGTGGTTTATGAAATAATGTGATGCAAATGAAAAAATGCTAAATTGAGAGTGCTTGAGGTGGCTAGGGATTGGTATGATAGTTTGATTATGTTTATAGCTATGTTGGGTGACTACATGTAGATAATAGGGAAGTTTGACTTAGTGCTTTCTTTTGTATTCTTTCTTGCTTTGTAATATTTTACACCTCTCTTTGTAAATGAACATTAGATAGGATTTTATAAGAAACCATTTTTCATGGGTTGTATGTGTTCATTCTAGGCTAACATAATGAAGGATATGAATAAGATGAACATGACCATTTGGGCTTAAAATGCAAATAGATAGGAGCATCAAACAAGAGACACCCTAGGATTTGATGCTATAGTTTAGGTATGGCACTCTTATCCTATAAAATCAAGACTTGGGGGATAGGATTGGCTCAAGAAATAGAGTCTGGCTAAAATGGAATCAAAGTTTAAAAGGTTTCAAATGACCGGTAATAAGAAAAATGGTGTCTAGAAGGGTCACAAGAGCATGCAAGAAGGACATATGGATAGGGTGTCACAAGCCATACTCAAACTACCAATTTGGACATTTTATATGACTACATTTCCCCTCTTTATTCTAATGATCCAAAAAAGTGAAATACTAGGGTAAAGGAAAAGTAGAAAGTGTACCTAGACTTATTGACAAGGGTGAAACCCATGAGCTATGTGATGTAGAATGTGTATAGAGAGAGAAAATTTTAAAGAGTAAATATATAAGAGAAAACAATTAGTATATTAGTTCTTACTAGACATACTATGTCTAAAATAGTAATGTATAAACAATTGGGTAAAAAAGAGAGGAAGAGAAAAGAATGAATACACCTCACTAGGTATGTGGACCAATAAAAAAGCTATTATGATGCTGAGTGATGCTCGGTATGTGTTGTACTAATAGTAATATCATGAATGGATCTGAGTGTTCAATTCCTGAAGAGTGGCTTAAAAATACAAAGGCTGGCCATTTGGCTCCATAATCACCCATTAAGTGAATCTATGTGATCATGCATGTTTTAATCAGTGTTTGGACTGTGTGTCCAATCCCTTTCAGTAGGTGGCTCAAGAATATAAAGGCTAGCTAGTCCTGTGGCTTCATCGTTGCCTACTAAGTGAAGCTACGAACTGATACTAATATGAATGTGTCATATGAGATGGATCTTGAATCCCATAAATACTCTAAAATATGACAATTTCGCATGGATAGATAAATGTGTACTAAGAAATAGGCCATTCTTGGCCACTCCAAAAGGTGGAGATTAGGATTATATGAAATCCACTCCAAAACTAAGAACTAGGATTATATGAAAGCCACTCTAAAATGATGCCAACCACCTATAAATGGAATAAGGTATGAAACTAATGAGAATTCTTGGGTTATATAATGAACTAGAAATAAAAGAAGGAAAATGTGTCAAGCACATTACCCCCAATCACTAGTGTTTTTAACATGGATTATGATCAAGAAGTTGTACTAACTATCCAATCTAACACTAGAAGAAAGGGCCATCATTCTACACATTATGTCCATATATCTAGATAATCTAAGAAAAAATGTACTAAAACTACTCAATCTAAACTATACTCTTATTGACAAAATTGTAATTGACCTTACCCTTTTGTCTGTTTCTAAAAAAAATCTAGGTTTTTTACTGTTTAGATAGGAGCACCAAAAATAAGATGTTTTTTTTTTCTAGCATTGGAGTCCAAATATGGAAATCTTGTCCTTTAATATTTATGATCATTGTTAAGTATTCATCATTGTTTTCTTAGTTTGTTCTACCTAGTTTGGGTTTTGGTTGTTGTTCTAAGTGTTTTGAAAACTAATTTTTGACCAATAGAAGGCTCAGATCTCTATGACAAAAACCCTATTTATTTCCCCCTCTTTTGAGGGTAGGAATGAAGACCCTAGAATGACTTCCATTAGATTAAAGATCCCTACATGTATGTTATGCTATAAAATACATGTTAAAGTAATGACAATCCAAAATATGTCTCAAGATATAGCATAGTTTATATTAGAGATTGCTATATCAATAGGGGTATGCCTATATAGATGTAACACTATAGTATAATGTGTACTATACTAAATTTAAACTAGAAATATTAGTTATTATTTGTTAATTATCAAGGAGGGATGTAACATGATGTCCATCATGATGTCTAAGAAAGTAAGATAGTGCATGATGTGGATCATGGAATTGTAAATAATTGAGAATAAATAAATAAACAAGAACACAAGGCAAGAAGAAAGAAGCACACAAAAATTTCCAAGGGGCCAAGGAAACAAGGTACCCAGGCACATGTCACTTAGAATAGAAATCAAACTTATAAGTATGTTTAAATTCCACATATACATACAATTGTAAACAAGCAAGGTAGGCACGAGGGCCACAAGAACATAGAAGAGTACAAGTAAAGGACATTGTTAAATGTTTTAAGGCACACACAAGAGTATAAAATAGTAACTAAGAAATGTAATCACATCTAGATACTCAAAGTAATAAATGAAAACATGTAAAAGCTGTAAATTCTATCGCATTTAACTAACCAAAGAAAGAAATGAAAGTATGTAAATCATGTAGTATAAGACTAGGTAGATGCTAAGAAATACACAAGTTATATACACTAATGAGTGTTGATATAATAATATGTGGAAGCTATTAATTAATGTACATCATCATGATTAACTAGAGTGTGTGGTGTAGGAATGACATAACTTGGATGGTGTAGTCATGTAGAAGATGCCCTCGGTGGGTAGATATGTTGATGTATGTCTTGAATATAGAAATGGGATGCCCCTTTAATAGGTAGAGTGAAGAAATCAATAATATACATGTCACTACACACAATTAATTAAGATCAAGTGAAGCATGGTAATGTAGATAAATTGACAAATAATAATATAGAATAGCAAAATGTAATTCTAGCATGGTAGTAGAAATGTAAAGCATGGATAATGCATATTATTAAAAATGTTAATAGTGTTTTTACTTTATTTTAATGTTTTTATATTTTGAAATGTATTATTATATTTGGTATTTTTGAAATAAGCTATGTATAAGCAATCCTAAGGAGACTATGTACAATAAATTAAAAATAAGTTATGTACAAGAAAGACTGAGAAGAAAAGATA
Organism: Torreya grandis; assembly: GCA_037957365.1. NCBI lineage: Eukaryota > Viridiplantae > Streptophyta > Pinopsida > Cupressales > Taxaceae > Torreya > Torreya grandis. Next base: position 763,664 of record JARHVA010003285.1, read on the forward strand.
CTAAGAGATGAGTCTCATGAGAGACTCCTTATCATCATGTCCTATATCAAAAAAAGGAATCATGCGTGACTATGAATCATGAGGGAATGGCTATGAATATGACTCTAAATATTTTGATTCATTGTCAGTATCTTAGAAATCATAATAACATGTACTATGTCACTCATCATTATTATATTGATTTTGAACTAATGGAATGCTAATGTTGACTTTGTTATATCTAGATATTTTTCTTTGATAAATTGTATATATGAATGATTTACCTTATGATGTTTAACAAATCCCAAATCTTGGTCATAAACATTATCAACTAATATAATAGGACTAGTGATGCCTTGAGCATAATTGCCCAATGTTTGACCTTGATAATCAAACTATTGTAGATATTTCTGACCAAACCCATACTACTTTAAAAGTTGAGCCTCATTTTAGAGAGGTATAATTCCATATTTTTTTTACTTTACCTATACTTGTGGTGCTATTTATTTCTCTAATATTTCTTTTTTATCATTTTGTTGTTTTAAGTTATGCTTTGGTAACCACTTTTATACTATTTCTAAATTTGACCCTTTATGAATGTGTTCATGTGTCACTATGGATTACTTGACTAATTTACCTTGTATAGGGTCCTGATTATAAATTATATGTATTGTATGTTTTTTAATGCCAAACATGAATCTATGTGATGCCCATGCATTCTATGATATGCACAATAATATCTGGATCTTCTCATTGGATGTAAAGGAGGTATTTTGATTAACTTAGAATTAATAATTTCCCTTAATAACTCACTTAAATTCTTATTTTATCTTTGAATTATTTTTGAGTCACTAGTATAAAGTTACTTTGTTGTGATTTCTTGTTTTGATATGTAACATTGCTTGGAACCAATTGACTAGCTAAGGTTGCATATACATAATTCGCACTAGGGTGCCTTTGAGGATTTTCTATTATAATTTTAATTTTCAATGTTGTGATCTTTTCATGTAATAGCTGAATCTGCATTTGTAAATCTAAAATTAATTTCACATACTTGTGATTTGATCTCATAGAGTCTCAAAAGTGCAAACCCTAGTTGCTTCTAATTGAACATGTAAGCACATATGTTGAAAAGGATTTGAATAAGCTATAGGCTAAATGTATGCATTAAGAATAATAGTATAGGTTTCCTCACCTTTTGGAGGGGTGATATCATGGACATAGTTAGAGGGAAAGTAGATATCACCCTCTTGGAGGAGAGGAGGAGAAAGAAATTCTTTCTTGCACATAAGATATGACATTGAAACTTGATAGGTGGTTGTTAGCTTATGTAATAGATCCTCTAAATATGTACGTATTTTAATTTTAATTTAATTACACATAATAGAGAGATAACATGTTAAATAAGTAATGAAATATGATATATATTTGAATTGGTCTTAAATAGCATGTACATATGTATTTATGTCATTTTTTAATTCATGCCAAATGAAAGGAAACAAACATGTAAAAGAAACTAGAAAACTTTGTATAAGTAAATCATGATTAAAAAAATTAGAATATTCAGCCCAATGTGAAAAAATCATAATTTTAATTTCAAAACCCTAGGATAGGGTTTGAAAATACTAGGACCTAATATAGGCAACTAGGGTTTGAAAGAAAGAAATTTTTAAAATTACTAAGGTAAATTTTAAAAATTAAATTTGGAATTATTATTTAAATATGTAGGAAAAAATTAGAGAAATACTAGAAAAATTAACAAGGACTTTTCCCTAAGGTTTTTAAGGTTTTTATGCACAAATGAAGTCAGGTTCACCAAACGATTTAACTTTTTTGGGAATAATAGAGTTTTATTCCTATTTTAGTTAAGGGTCAGAATTATTAAATCATTAAATAATATTACAATAATTATATTCCTAATTTGTATAATTTATTTTCCTTTTTTACCCTTCTTAAAATTAGTATTAGGTTTGAAAAAACATAACTTAGCTTGAAATTGTACTGAGACAGATAATATAGATCTTAAAACTAACTATGTAGGACTGGGATAGTGTCGTCAACCTAAATCTAGTTTTCATTTGGTAAAAGGATATGAGCACCAAAAATAAGACACTTTAGGGTCTGACACTATTTTCCACTCCTATCACTATTGTCCAAACTAGTCATAGAGACCTAAACTTTCAAGGTTCTTTGCACTATTCATGTGTGAGCCGGCCTACAAAATCTTGAGTGTTGAATGTCAATGGAGATTGATATAGAGATAATTTAATCTCAAAAATTTAACGCTCTATCATGATTGATAAAATAATATTCAAATCTCTTAGATAAATGGTGGGTTAGTGTCTAATATGCACTGAACATGTAATCTATACCCCTTGTGTGGTCATGTTGCCTACATATTAATACTCCAAAGAGGGATCAAGCCATATGGAGTTCTCCCATTTTATGTCATGGGTTAGATGTGTTCATTCTAGGCTGACATAATGAATGACAGGAATATGATGAAAATTACCATTTGGGATCAAAATGTAAATTGATAGGAGTGCCAAAAATGGGAGATCCTAGGGTCTGGTGCTATAGTCCAAGTATGGTGCTCCTATTCTATATAATTGAGACATGGGTAGATAGGATTGGCCTAGGAAATAGATATAGCTAAGTTGGAATCTAAGTTTAAAAGCTTTTGAGTGACTAATAATGAGAAAAAAGGTGTCTAGAAGGGTTACAAGAGCATGTAATAAGGACCTATGGATACAATGTCACAAGCCATACTAAAGCTACCAATTTGGGAATTTTATATAACTACACAAATCAATTATAAATTTTAGAGCTTAATATATCTCAGGGAGACTTTAAACCCTTTTTAAACTTTTTGAATTTTTAGGTTATTTTAGGGTTTTCAAAATTTTATGAATTTTGTCATCTCAACTCAATGGAGAATTACAGAAAGAAAATGGGATAACATAAAAAATGGTGATATAATTACTTAGGTTAGATTATATTATTCATAAAATGGTGAGATAATGGCTTAGATTACTCATAAAATGATGAGAGTGTGGGAAAGGGGTGATTGAGCTGACATCAAAAACTATGTGTTACCTACATAGTCAAAATGGACCTCAAGTCAATGTAGTTATAACCTATAATAGAATATACTAAAATTAATAATAGGGTTGGAAACATAAATATAATGTGAATGAAAATTATGGGAGAACTTATGCATGAATTGGTATTGAAATCAAAACAAGTTGACACATGATAATCAAATAATGAAAAAGAGACATATTCTAGGAATCATCAATCAAGGCAATCATGTATGCATGTGATGAGTTACTTCCTTCAAATACCTAATGATTGTGACCAAATATGAATAATTTATAGGAACCTTTCTCTGAATCTAGCATTTAAAACTATTTATAGTATATGTGAATGACAATTAGGGTCAAGATTGATACTAAAAAAAGTGAATAAGATCCAATATGAAATGGTATAGATAGAAAATAAAAATGGAGGGAAAGTGTTCAATGGTTTGTCCACCAATCATGGGTCCTCATATACAATTTTCAAGATGATCAAACATAAAAATGTTTGAGGTGGGTAATATTTATAGGTCCATCTAGTTTTTCTCCTTATGGTGTATCTAATATATATGCTCTAGATGTAAATTCAGTCATGATTATGAAGGGTACTAGCCAATTAAATTCAAAATTTCCTTTCTTTTCATGGGTGGAAATGATATTATTTTAGTTATATTTTAGAATATGTTCACCAAGCTCAATGTTTATGCATTTGATATGTTTTTTATATCTACAATGTAGCTTATTTTGATATGCTTAGAGATTATTGAAAGATTCTACCCACTTTTAGTCAAGTAGTTATAATTACTAATGTCAAGAGACTTGGTATTGTTCCTCATCAATGATACCCTTCAATTAAATGCACAAGGAGGAAAACACGACCCAATAGAAAAAATGTCTTTGGTACCATAAACAAAGGAATATGGTGTGGTTCTTATGGGAGTTATATGATTGGTAGGATATGACCAGAGGGTAGTAAATTATTAAAAATGTCAATCTCAACCAATAAAATTAATTATCTTTTTAATAATTTAGATCATGGTCTTGTTAGGTACTTCAACTTGGCTATTGATTTAAGGCAAAAATGTGGTGGAAAAGTGTTGTATAATTTGTTACTTGACACAAAGGGATTTGAAGTCTTTATTTTTAAAGGATTTTCCATTATCAAAAATGAGATCAAAATGAATTACAAAGTGTTAGATGAGGTGGTTTAGGATTAAATTTAATATCCACTTAATGTTAACTTAAGGGATGGGAATGGATTCAACCCACTTAGAAAAGTATTTAGTTATGGTAAATATATGTTTATGTTCATCATGAGATAGATTAATAATGCCTGAGAGGTTGATTCCCCATGTGGAAAATGGCCATGGCATTGTGAGTGGATTTAATTCTTGAGTTGGAGCATGAATAAGATTGGCATGCTTTTGACAAGGCACACACTTATTTACATAGGCACCTTCATCAACTTCCATAGTGGGCCAATAATACCTAATAAATAGGATTTTCTTAGTAGGGACCTCTCTATTAGTGGGGGCCACAAAATTCCTTCATTTAATTCATTAAGAACTTATTTTGACTCTATTAAAGATAATGGAAGTCCATGATCTAGCCTCAATAGATGTTTGATAAGAAATTGGTAATCAAGAGCATGACTTGAAATTAATATTAATAAATAAATAATTTCCATTGCATTAGCAGTCTTATTGTTGGCCCTTCTAATTTACTCAAACTAAATGTGATCAAAGTTTTGTATTACATTATCCATAATTTTATTTTATATAATGAGTTTATCATCTTTTGTCTAATACCTCTTTTACCTAATTGATAGTCAATTAAGATTCTTCATGAACATGTAAATGCATGATGTTCTATTGTAATGCTAGATGAAGTCCTATAATAATGCTTCATATTTTGATATGTTATTAGTATAAGTGAAAATTATATGGAATGCCTTAGGGATAATATACCCTTGTGGTGTTATGAAAAAAATATCAAATATATATCCTTGGGAAGTATAGGAACCATCAAAATAAAATGTCCAATCTTTTAGCTCAAAGAAGTGTCCTTAAGAATCATGATTGATTCATCAACAAAATCTAACAGGAGTGGTTGGGTATTTAACAAGTTTTTTAGTAATAAATTTATCTTTAATTTCCTTTTGATGCCCATAATCAATCTCTAATTCAATTAAGATCATTATCCAATTTGCCATGCGACTTGTCAATGCTACCTTGGAAAGTATGTACTTGAGAGGGTCTACTTTAGAAATGAACATGTTCTTGTGGTTGATCATGTAGTGTCACAATTTTTGGGATACAAAAAACATTTCTAAATATTCCTTTTCAATGTATATGTAATTGCATTTATATGTGACCAATGTTTAGATTAAGTAGTATAATGCTCTTTATTTCCTATGGTCATTATGTTGTGCCAGAAGTGCCCCAAAGGCATGTTAGGTTTTTGAAATGTAGAGAAGAAATGCATTTCAAAGTCTAGGTGGAGCTATAATAGGTAGATTAGATAGACAATATTTTAAATACTTAAAGTCCTTTTGATAATCTACATTTCATGAAAATTTGGTGCATTTATTTATAATATGAATAGAAGGGTGGCACTAATCTACTAATTGAGATATGAACCACATAATAGATAGGACCTTACCATGTAAGACATAGAGATATTTTGAATTAAAAGGTGGAGGCATTTTAGTAATGTCTTTAACCTTGGTTGGATTAACTTCAATGCCCTTTCTATTAAATCTAAATTTTCCCTCTAAACTTACTAATCTATTTGTTACTGATTATGTGGTTATTGATTGGTTTATTTGATGTGTTAATTAACTAGATTAATTATATGTTGATTATGGATAGTGTTTGTTGATTATGATCATGATATTTAAGTAGTAGTTATTTATTTGTATTCTATTATAGTACATTTTAATCATGATTATATAGTGTATTCTATTACAATAGTTTATTATTCATATGTTGTGGTCTAGCTACTATTCACTTGTAATGAGGTGGATGTAGGATGGATTCCACCCTTTTGAATATGACTGAGGGAGGGTATCATTAGAGAGGATGCTAAATATGGATACAAGTGGGGGATAAGAGAATGAGATAGGAACCGTACACACACCACATAGATTAAAAATTTGTTTATTGATTGTTAGATGGTTAATACTAATTTGTGTAGCATTAATCATATCATTTATGTATTTTCTCATTTTGAATGATTGGTTATCTTGTGCATAATTATTTAACCCTTATAGTGTGTTTGCATTTAAGATATCATACGATGGCTAAGATTCTCTTATGTTTATCTATCTCCATTATTTACTATTGCATACTATATGGGTCAAATGAGTGTGGCATGTGTTGGCATAGGTAAATTAAAATATTTTACTTAGTTTTACTTAATGTATTTATATTCAACATAACTTGTGTTCTGAATTCCTTGTATGATCTTATTATTATGAAAAGTAAAATTCTACTATTTTGACAATGTTTGTAGTTATTTATGGTAATATATGTTTCAAACATTGTAATAGCACTTTAATTTGAGAAATTAATATGTGTTTTATAAAGAAAATTTATTTAGTATATAGTTCTCAAATAAACCTTAGGACATGTTTTTATTTAAAGTAAATTCATTGTTATAATAAAAGGACTTGATTATTTTGTATGGTTGATGAATATACATAGACCAAGTTTAGGTTATGAATATTAAATCATTGCTTTTGCATGTTTTAGTGGTCCAACCATGGGTTGATGTTTCGACTGAAGGAAAGGTTATAATGATTTAGAAAAAATAAATTTCTAATTATGTCATTATGCATGGTATTTATTGGAATTGTTTAGTCATTGTACCATCAATCATTTTTATAATGTTTAAATGATTATAAAATTTGGAATATGTGGGATAATCTATGGTGGAGTTGTTGCTTTTATAAACTCTTCAAGTCATAATATGAATCTTGATAGACTTTTTTGGTTCCATGGTTTTTTGATGATGAACTCTTTGACCAATTAACTGGACTATTGATAAATTAGAGGAAATGATTACACAAAAATTTTGGCATTTATATTGAAAAATTTTGGAGATAAATGGAAGACATGGGTTATGGAGTAGAGGAAAGTCGAAAAATAGAATAAAGGAGAGCACAATATGAAGTGAAATATAGGCAAAGAAGATCTTTGGACTTGTTTTTCCTAGCAATGTATTTTTAGAGGCAGGGTTTGTTGAAAAATGTTTCTAGTCTTTCATTCTTGAATCATTCTAATAATACATTATAGTTATAATTGGTAGATTTTTTTTTTGTTTTGGATTTTCTATTTTGTTTCAAAAAAATATATATCTATAATGGGTTATATATGGTCAACCCTATGAATGGGTATGACCCATCCAAAGGGTTGAGCACATATTAAACCCCCTTTCTATTGATTATAGTTATTTGTGAATTTTCTTATGGTTTTAATGTTGAAAGATACCCAAATAATGAATTAGGATTTTAATATATTTAAGGGTTTTATGTATGATAGTATACGTATCTATTTTTATGAAATTTAAAATAGGTTTGAGTTTGTAAATGTTTCATTTATTTCACTATCTATGTATGCAAAGGTTGATACTTCATGTTTTGTAATCCTTTATTATCTACTCAGTTAGAGGATTTTTATATGAAATTTTATGTGGATTGAAATTATACTATAATCTATCTTGATTTTTTAAGCATGTAAATATTTTTTAATTATTTTTTGGAATTACGATTTGGTGTTTTTTAAAAATATGAATATATATCCATTTATGGGTTATTTGCATGACACTAGGGATGGGTTTGACCCCATGCAAAGGGCCAAGTGTGAATGTATGCATAATTTGGATTGTAAATGGATGAGTATATTAGTGTAGGTTTTTATTTTTCCCTATTTTTTAATTAGGGAAATTGTATATTTGTGCATACATGGATTTTTCCTACATTTGTGGGATAGGCTAGCTTATGTGGAGATCTATGTCATAGATGTGTCATAGGTGTCATAAGAATGTCATAAGTAACTCCCTTGATGGGAGTTACTTCTTTATTCTTAGCACCTTGTCACCACCTTTCATGGAGGAGTTATAGTCTATTCTTGGGGTGCCTTGGCCACCTTTTGTGGAGGAGTTACTTACGTGATCTCCTATATGTATTCTTCACTTTGGCCATTTCATGTTAATTAGATTTTGGTTTTGTCCATTTTTTCTTGTGAAATTTAGCTTCTTGTGTAATTTCAAATTGCTTTAGCATATATGTGGTGTGCACTTACTTCATCTCATGTGATCATGTCTCCATTGCATTCACATTATCTAGATTTTGGCAACAACTCTGATATGGTATCAGAGCCACCCTGATAATCGTGTGTCTGGTTATGCTATTAGTTTATTCTAAAATTCTTACTTTGCTTTCTTAGTATTTTTTTGTTTAACTTCATTGCATTTGAGAGTTTTGGTAGAGTTTCTTGAAAACTCATGCAAATCCATATGGAATTCTATTAAAAAAAATTAATTTTGAGTTAAAATTTGCTAATAGAGCTTCTAAGTATGCCTTGTTAGTTTCTTCAATCGATGATGCCATCATGCTCACAACTAGAATAAGCAAGAGTACTGATGGGCTCACTGGTGGTCTTAAGCATTCCCAAGGGACTATATTCTAACACTACATGATATTCCATAATACAAACCTGCTGAGCACTAGAGAGAATAGAGTGAGGCAATGACCAGTGGCTCTAGTAATGGCGTCTTCGTATGTTTTAAGAATGTCAGTGGCAGTGATCTGCTAGACGAATATCTTGTAGCCAACCTTATTGAGCACGTCTATGATATTAAGATTGATGGCAGAGGGAACTTGTGTGGTTAGATCAAAAGGTAGGATGAGCTTGGTGATCTCCAACACCAAAATATTGTAGGGGATCTCCTTCACAGATTTCACAAACTGGTAATTCTGCTATTGTCCTTTCCAAGTTCAGACCTTTTTTGGTTTCCAATGCCCATGTGGTGGGCCCTCTCTTTCTCTTCTTATTTTATTGGTAAAACTACTTTTGATAATTATTATGATCTTAAATCAGTCATTTGATTTTTGAATTAAAATAAAATTTGAAATTAGCATTCAAAAAAAAGAAGTTTAGAGGTTTTTTTAAAAACTTGTATCTTCAACCTATGAAGACGAAGAGTGAGGCCCAAGTTGACAGAAGGCCAATTATCCCTCATAAAGACCTCCTTTGGATTTATCTCTTTGTTTTGAATCCAACAAGTGGTTGGAAGGCCAATTTCTCTCTCAAAATAGGCATTTTTTTAATGTTTTAGTGTTTTTTTTTGCAAAAACACTAGTTTATGGGAAAATTGAACCTTTAATATCTTACAAATAGTAACTCAGATTTGGGTGCCATTTTTTGTAAAAGTGTTTGTAATTCAATTCTCCATAGTGTAGGCTTGTTATTTGTTAAAAATTCACTAGTTTATAAAGTGCCAAAAATTTGGGTCTCTTGGGACGCATTTTCGGCCAAGTCCGACGTTCTGTTTGCTTAAGTCTTGCACTGATTACTCTAAGACACATTCTCAGCTAAGCCCAATGTATTTTAAACGCTGACTTGCATATTTTGAGGGGCATCAACATTTTAGGGGGTTGTGATTGCTTTTCACAACTTATAAATCTTTGCTTTCATTGTCCTTTCTACATAATTTCACAACTTGCAATGAACACAACTTCACCTAAATTTAGCTTAAAATGGATTATTTTCAACTTAAACCCCTAAAACCCTTCAAATATCATGAATTGAAGATTAAAAAGTTAATCATTCTTAGAAACAAAGATTTGTATAGGATCACCATGGGTACTGAAGTAGAATCCAACACTGATGCTAAAAAGGTCAAGTGGTACAATCGTAGTGATGAAGCCTATGGATTATTGAGCTTGTCCATGTCTCCAAAACTTATCTTCCATTTAGAAACCTTAAAGACTCCCAAAGACATATGGGACACCTTAGAACTCTTATTTAGGAAGCTTGATGAGATGAGAGGTCATGAGCTCGAAAATGAACTCATAAGTCTATGTCCTAGCAACTTTGACACCCTACAAGACTTCTTCACTAAGTTTAAGTCCCTTAGATTGTAATTAAAATAATGTGGGATAGAGAAGAAAGATGATCAACTCAACCTTTCTATTCTCTCAAAGTTAGGTCCAAGTTATTCAGTCTTTGTCTCCATTTTCCATGCCATAAAAAGTGCCCTTGGAACTACATGGAAAATGTCTTCTTTGGATTCATTCATTTCCGACTTGACTAGGGAGCAAGATAAGCTAATTCAAATGGGCACAATGAAGTCTAATCAACCCCAAGCTTTGATAGCTAGAAATTGTAAGGACAAGACTTCAACAAAGGAGAAGAAGAAAAAGAACAAGGACCAGGAGAAGAAGAAAGAAAACAACAATCCTACCAAAAATAACATTGAGTCTTCCTCTTCCAATGATAAACCTAAGAAGCAGAAGGTTAAGTGTGCCTATTGTAAAAATATAGGGCATGATGAACAAACACATGAAGAAACAAATAGATCACCTAACTCATCTTCTATAGAAGCACAACATAGGTGTTCCTGAGTCCATCAAGTAGAATTCATCTACCCAAGATTTTACCAAGGAAAAAGGCAAGGGTAAGGAGAAAGAAAAGGGCAAGGCCCTTGTATCTACTATAGCTTCTACAACATCATGGGTCATTGATTCGAGTTCTTCTCACCACATGGGCTCTTCACTAGTGGAGTTTTCATCTTTAGAGCCTTGTAGCATGACTTTAATTAGTTTGGGTGATGACACATCAGTTTCTATTATAGGGAGAGGGTTAGTTGAAATGGAAGGAGGAACATTCAATAATGTTCTAAGTGTTCCTTCTCTTTCAACCAATCTCCTATCAGTGTACCAAGTCACTCACATTTGTCAGGGTATGAGAGTTGAGTTTTCACTAGATTCAGTGGCTATCAGGGAGTTGTATAGTGATACTATAGTGGCAGTGGGTAGGGAAGATCACCAAGCAAGGTTATACACCTTCTCACATTTTTCACCTAATTCTTCTCTAACAACATTACTGACTCATTCAGATGAAGTTATCAAATTGTGGCACGAGTGGATTTGCCACCTTAACTATTGCTACCTTAAACAACTTTGCAAAAATTACATGGTCATTGGCTTGGCTCATGTCCAATTCTCGAAAGGAATTTATGAGGGGTGCTCCCTTGGGAAGCATTCTGAAGAAAAATTTGACAAATGCAAAGCTTGGAGGGCTTCACAACCTTTGGAGTTAGTCCACAGTGATGTATCAGGACCCTTTCCAAAACTATATTTCACAAGGGCCAAGTACATCCTCACTTTCATTGATGATTTCTCTAGGTACACTTGGATATATTTTCTCAAACAAAAGTCTGAAGTGTTTGAAAATTTTCTAGACTTCAAAGCTCTTGTTGAGAAATAGAGTGAGAAATCCATCAAGGTTCTTCAAACTGATAATGGAGGGGAGTATGTCAGCAATAGGTTTGAGCATTTTTGCACCACAGAGGGGATTGATTTGCAGTGCACAATCACTTACAATCCTTCATAGAATGGGGTTGTAGAATGCAAAAATAGGTTCTTGAAAGAGATGGGTAGCTGTATGATTCACTCCAAATCCTTAGCACCATAATACTAGGCTGAAGCAATCAAATGTGTTTGCTACATTCAAAACAGGGTTCCTCACAAAGCTTTGAAAGGGATAAAACCCTTTGAAGCTTGGCATAAAAGGAAACCTAATGTTGAACACCTTAGGTTTTTTGGATCCCTAGCCATGGCCCACATATTGAAGAAGAAACGTAAAGCTATGGAATGTCAGTCCAAGCCTTGCATCTTTGTAGGATATCTGGATGGTATTAAGGGGTATCATCTTCTAGATCTAGTCACTAATGTGTTTTTCATTGAGAGAAGTGTCCAATTTCAAGAGAGTCCTAGAGACTCAACACTTCACACTTATTCTCCCTCATCGAATCTAATTCTTCATGATGATTCCTCATCAGATTCAGATCAGCTATAGTAGGTTCTCAAGCTAGAGACATCTTCTTCTTCTTCAAGTTTAGACAATGAGGATAATGATGCAGTGTCATCCACCTCTATTCAGTCAGAGGATGAGGAGTTATCACTTTACTCACCCACTTCTAGGCCACTTTAGGCCAGAAAGACACTTGAGAGTGCTAGCACTTGGGAAGGAGATCTCATAGATGATAGATGTACTAAGGAGGATTTTTAGAGAGATCCACATGCCTTCTTTGCTTCAGTTTTGGATCCACAAACTTTTTGAGAGGCATCGGGGGTACCTGAGTGGGATAATGCTATGGAAGAGGAATATTCTTCCTTAATCAAAAATCACAATTGGGACTTGACTTCACTTCCTAAGGGAAGAAAGATGTTTTGATGTAGGTGGATTTATTAGACCATGTTTGTAGTAGATGGGTAAGTTTATAAGTACAAGGTGTGATTGGTCACCAAGGGTTTCTCATAGGTGGTAGGCATTGACTACTCAGATACCTTTGCACCCATTGCAAAGATGACTTCTATTTGACTCACCTTGGCTATTTTTGTAGCACATGGTTGGGATGTACACCAGATGGATGTGAAGAGTGCCTTTCTTCATGGAGACCTAGAGGAGGAGATCTACATGGAGCAGCCGTTAGGATTTGTTCAGGATTATTCCTTAGTATGTAGACTTAGGAAATCTATCTATGTCCTCAAATAGGACCCTCGAGCTTGGTATGCCAAGATGGATTCCTTCCTTCTCATAGTGGGTTTCACTAGGTGCCATTCTAACCCCAATGTCTACTTCTTGTGGCAGGATGATTCACTCCTAATTTTGGTTCTATATGTTGATGACCTTTTGATCACCGGGAGTTCTTCATCAACTATTACAGTGGTGAAGGCATCTCTCCTGGATATATTTGACATGACATACTTGGGTTTGTTGCACTACTTCCTTGGTATCGAGATCTCATAGTCAGATTTAGGGATTTCTCTTACATAGCCTAAGTATGCTCTTGATTTATTGTCTTGGTTACACATGGCTGATTGTAAGCTATCTCTAACTCCCTTTCTATTAGGAGTCAAGCTTGAGGCTGACTGTTCTTCACCATTGGTTAATGCCACTCAGTATAGACAAATTATTTATAGTCTCATTTACTTGACTCACACTAGGCATCACATATCATATATAGTGGGACTTGTCTCCAAATTTATGCAAGAACCTCATGAGCTGTATTGGAAAGCAGCTAAGAGGATCTTTCATTACATATAGGGTTCATAGAGATATGGGATTCATTACATATTTGGCATAGAGGTTGACTTGGTTAGATATATAGATTCAAACTGGGATGGTGATTCATAGACTCACAAGTCCACTTCTGGTTACAATTTCTCTCTAGGTTCTGGTCCTATCAGTTGGTCTAGCAAGAAGCAGAATGATATTACTATATCATCCATAGAGGTAAAGTACAGGGGAGTTGTTAATGCAACTACTGAGGCTATTTGGCTTCACGAGATTCTTTCTGAGTTTGGCATTCCTATCAGGCAGCCCACCATCATTTATTGTGATAACTAGAGTACCATTTAGATTTGTAGGTATTTGGTTCAGCACCAGCAGACCAAGCACATAGAGATTCACATGCATTTCATTCAAGATCTTATTCATAGTCAGGTCATTGACTTGATATTTTGCTAGTCTTCGGAGCAGGTTACAGAAATC
>JARHVA010003285.1:782500-787500 GCA_037957365.1 Torreya grandis
TATGTTATGTGGAACATTATATAATTGAAATCTATTGTTAAGATATGTAATATTATATATTTTTACTATTTGATGTAAATTGTAAACATGAGTATCTAGTTGTAATATATCTTTACCCTTTTTATTATTTAATCATCAGTGGTTGAACTATTAACTTAGATTATTATTTTGCATTATATTATTGAATCTATGGAGGTAAATCAACATGTGTTATTTTGATAATTATATAAATGAGCCTAACACTTAACCTTATGGTTAATAACATAATTTATCTCAATTGATGAATTTAGTTAAGGATCATTAATGCTAAGTTAATTATCTAGCTGATCTAAAAATAATTAACTTAATTGTCGTTAACCTAGAGTGTTTATTACAATGTGGTATTAGATTTGAGGCTCAAACTCTTGGACTTAATGAGTCCACTTACATATTTTTATTATTCTATATTTATAAAGAAGAATGTCACATCAAAGGTTGGCTAGAGAGGGTAAAGTTAATACTAATAATGTTAACCCTCTAGTTTACCTAAATTACTTTATCACTGAACAAGTTTCCAAGCTTGATTAGATTCTCATAGCCATGAATAAAACTAGGGACCAAAAAACTGATCTTGAATAAGAAGTTCATTTGCATGTTGAGGAAAATAATCAAAATGAATTTTAAGAACATCCTATTGAGAAAGAAGTTCCTTAGGAAGCCAAATAAGATGAGGTACTTCAATATGTGAGAGCGCATGTCCCTATTGAGATTGCATGAGATATGAAGAAATTTTATCCACACAAGTTTGATGGAACCATTTTGGTAGATAGAACTAAAGTGTGGCTAATTGAGATAGAAAAGTATTTCAATATTTGAAATTAATCTAAGCTTGCAAAGGTAGTTTGGGGAACTTATCACTTGGTTAGTGAAACAATTATGTGGTGCATAAATAAAAAATTAGAGATGAACCTTAGCTATACCACCACCATATGGAAATAGTTTTTGACCTTGTTTTGATCATGATGGTTGCCTCAACTCTATTTTTATAAGAAGCTAATAGATTTTTAGAATCTAAAGTAAGGAGACCATTCAATGAATGAGTACTGGGAGAAGTTTACTAGGATTCAAAAGTACATTCCTCAATATTATGTAGAAGAAGGGTTTTGTATAAAGAAATTAATTATGGGAAAGAAACCCCAAATGAAATGCAAAGTGGATGTGCATGCACCATCTACTATAGATCAAGTCTTTAAAAAGGTAGTAAATAAAAATTAGAAATTGAAGCCACTTGCTCAAATCAGATAAAAATTCAAGAAAATGTTTGGAGGTCATAAAATGACTTTCAAAAATAATCTTTGGAAGAGGAGTGGAAACTCTAAAAGTTAATTTAAGAACTAGAATGCCATGTTTAGCAATGTTTCAAGGAATAGGAAAATGAGAAATGGTTTTAAATGAAATTTCAAGGGAAATAAAACATTTGATAGGAAAGGACCACCTAGTGGATGCTTCATATATGGATTGGATCATTGTGCTATGGAATTCACTTGGGGTAAATTAGATGATACAAATAATAGATTTTATCTATAGTAGGGATATTTTTGGTAGAGAATTCATATAGATATTAACAATCATCAAGTAGAGTTTTAAGCTTTTCTAGTTGAGTTATCAGGTAGTTTTGGGGTCACACAACTTTAGTTTTGATTGACACTAGAGCTACTTAATGTCTTATTGCTCCTATCATGATTAAAAAGTTATCTATAAAATTTGGAGTTATGTAAAATGCATGGTCAATTCAATATGGAAATGAATATAATGTCAATGTTGATAAATATTTGATTCAAGATTAAATCAAACTACTTGATTTAAATCTAATAGTGGATTTGTTTGTACCTCCATTAGGGTCATATGATGTGATTTTAAGATTAAATTGGTTAACCCCACATAAATCCAATGTAGATTGTTTACTTAAAAGGGTTGAATGTCTAGATGATTTGGGTAATCAAACTTAAATTTAGGGAATAAAGAGGGAGCTTATTATTAGACATATCTATATAATTCAGTTGAATAAATCTTAAAGAAAAGGGTGTCAAGAATTTATTGTAAAAAAAATTGGAGGAATCAAAGGAGTCTTTTATTCAAGATTATCCTTTTATGATGGATTTTAAAGATCTTTTTCCTAAAGAATTGCTAGGTTTATCTCCTAAGAGAGAATTCAATTTATAAATTAACATCATTTTAGGGCCTAAACCACAATTTAAATACCTCTACAAAATGACATAAATTGAATTATTGGAGTTAACGGCTCAATTTCAAGAGCTATTATTGAAAGGGTTGATATGACCAAGTGTGTCACCATGGGGTACACCAGTTATGTTTATTAGGAATAAAGATGAAACCATTCACATGTGTATTGATTACAAGATTTTGAATAAGGCAAAAATAAAAAATAAGTATCTTTTACCTCACATTGATGATATTTTTGATCAAATTCATGGAGCATCAATTTTATCAAAGATTGATCTTTGAGAATGATATCATCAAGTAATGATTCCTAAGGAAGACATTCTAAAAATAACCTTCAAAAATTTATATGGGCATTATGAGTTCATAGTTATTCCTTTTGGTCTAATAAATATTCCAAAAACATCTATGAAACTCATGAATAAGGTGTTCAAGGATTATCTATATCATTTCGTGTTAATATTTTTAGATGAAATGCTCATATATTCTCAATCTAAGGAGGAACATTTAGAGTATTTGAAGTTGGTTATATAATGGTTGCAGAAGAATAAAATTTTTGGGAAGGTTTCAAAGTGTGCCTTTTTTAAAAAAAAGGTACAATACCTTGGGTGCATTATATTTATAGAAGGAATATATATGCATCCTTCCAAATTAAATCCATTATGGAATGGCCAACACCTAAAAATTTCCATGACGTGAGGAGTTTTATGGGTTTGGTGGGATATTAAATGAAGTCTATTCCAAAATTTTCAATGAATTTTTTTTATTACTTATCTTTAGTATAAAAATCAAAAGTTCATGTGGTCAGTGAAGTGGGAGGAAGCTTTTCAAGAGATGAAAAGAAGACTCACTTTAGCACTAGTATTGAGAGTTCCCTATCCAAATGGCCAATTCTCAATAATTATTTATGCTTCATGATATGGCCTTGGAAGAATTCTCAAGTAATAAGGTTATATTGTAGCTTATGATTCTATAAATTTGAAATTATATTGGGCAAATTATGCCCTACATGATCTAGAAATAGTTGCAATTGTTCATGCCTTACAAGTTTAGAGGCATTATTTGTTGGTAAAATCATTTTATCTCAAGACTGATAACTTAATAATCAAGTATATATTCACCCAACCTAACTTGAATACACATTATAGGTGATGTTTACTATTCTTGTCTAATTGTGATTTTGACATTAACTACATTAAAGGAAAGGAAAATAGAAAGTGGATACCTTTAGTCATCAAAGGTATATAACATCTTTGGCTACTAATAAGAGTAAATTTCATAATAAATTGGTGAAATTATCTCTAAGAGATGAATTTTATGAATAGGGTAAGTTAAAAATCGCTCAAAATGCTCAAGATCCTAAGTATGAAAGATTAAAGTTTGAACATGATGGTTTATTGAGGTATAAAGGAAGGATTTACATAGAAGATAAGGAGAATTTGAGGAGAGTAGTACTTAAATAACTACACAATGTTCCTTATTTAGGCCATCCAACTTTCAAAAATATCTTAGTAGAGATAAGGATATTATATTTCTAGAAAGGAATTAAAAAAGATAAAATAATTTTTTTTCTTGATGTTTGGAATGTCAGCGAGTTAAGGCTAACCATGTGCATCCCACTGGGTTGATACACCTATATACGATACCATAATGAAAGTGGCATGTCATTAGTATGGGATTTTTCAAAGAGTTGTCAATTTTATGGAATTGACATGACATGATTTTGGTGGTTGTTAATATAATCACCAAGGTAGCTCACTTTGTTCTTGGTAATATTTTAGATGATGCACCTATGCTTGTGAAAATATTCATGAAAGAAGCGTATAGATTACATGGGTTTTTAGAAAAAACATATTTTAGATAGGGGACCAAAAATGACTCCTATATTTTATATGAATCTCAATTCAACTTTTGGTACTCATTTAAACTTTAGTATAGTGTACCATCCAAAAATAAATGGACAAACAAAAAGGTTGAATTAGGTTTTAGAAGATATTCAAAAGATGTATTGCATGGATCAAAAGTACATATGGGAAGAATATTTTCCATTGGTTGAGTTTAGATCAATAGTAAATAGATCTATTTGAGGCATTATATGGAAAAATTTCTAGAACACTAATTTGTTATGATGAGTTAGAAGATAGGGTATTAGTTAGTCTAGATATGCTTTTTGAAATGGAGGAGTAGGTTAAGTTAATAAAGCAAAGGTTGGTTGAATCCAATGATAGATAGAACATCTACATTGATCTAAAAAGAATAACAAGGTAGTTTTTAGTTTGAGATGAAATATTTCTATGGGTTAAACCTTAGAAAATCTTGATCAAATTTAGAAAAGTATCCAAATCATCTCCTACATAGGTGGGACCTTTCAATATCTTGGAAGTTTTCAATACCATGGCATATAGGCTTGATTTACCACTAGATTTAGCACTTACACATAATGTTTTCCATGTGTCCTATATTAAAAATTATGTTATTCATCCTTCTCATGTGTTGGATTGGAATTCTTTATAGGTTTTAGATCTTGGGGTGGTCACAGTAGAACCAGTTAGAATAATTGACACTCACAAACTTAGTTTGTGTAATAGAGAAGTGTCATAGTGCAAGGTCTAGTGGGACCAATATTATTAAGATAGTGCTACTTGGGAAGATTATCAAGAATTTCATAATCTATTTCCTCATTTACTTGCTTAGTATTTTGCTAGATATTATGTTTACTTTTTGTTAAACGTTATTTTATTTTAAAATTTTTGTTTAAATAAGTATGATTGGGATGATGA
>JARHVA010003285.1:797500-827500 GCA_037957365.1 Torreya grandis
TTTTTTTGAAAAATATGAATATATGTCCATTTATGGTTCATTCATATATGATATTGGGGATGGGTTTGACCGATCGATAGGGCCAAGTATGAATGTACCCATAATTTAGCTTGTAAATGGATATTTAAATAGACCCTTGTATTGAATTTTAAGGGATATATTATGTACAATTGTATTATCTATGTGTGAAGAGGTTGCTCATTATTAAAAATTTTATCTTATTGGATGTGTGTGTGCATGCGTGCACGCGCGCGCGCGTGCGCGTGTGTGTGTTATCATGTTTCATATTGATATTATATGGGATTAAATCTGATTTATATTTCTATTGAATTAATATTGAAACTTTTTTGGAATCAAAACATTGTATGATGTATTTTTAATTAATGTATGAATACTTAACAACAATTTTGTTTGAATTGTTATAACTGGAATTATGATGGTTTATATGACTATCATAAAGACAACGGGATTTTAATGTGTGGGAATAATATTTATATAAATCATAACCTAAATTTATATGGTTTATAAGTAAATTATTGTTTAATTTTTGGTAGAAAATTAAATGCTTACTAGTGTGGTTTATATCATTTTTTTTGCAAAATGTGGTTATTTAAACATCTATTAACTGAGTAGGGTATTTAGATGTTCATATTGATCTATCAAAAATATTATGGTGTTTTTATGTTTGTACATACTATATAAATCATGGTTTAAATATTTATGTGTATGAAATCTATGAGTTCAAGAATTATTATGCTTATCTAGTATTATTGACATTAAATAAGTAGGTGTAATAAAAATCATGTACTTAGGTAGATCAAAGTTGTTCAACTAAGTTATGTGTGAATTTGAATGATATTGAGATATATAAAACTATATTAAAACTTTGGACAAAGTAATGTTTATGCTTTGAACATTGTTATTTCATCTATTAGATTTAATTTACATGTATTGCATGATATCATGTTAGAACATATTTCTTTATGATATGTTGCATGTGATAGTTATCTTATAACACACAAATTTATTGATTTCTATACTATCACTATCTACCCATATGTGAATGGAGGTCCATTCCTTTGTTGGGAGATTATGTCAGAGATCAATGGTTTGTGGTTGTTGTGGAAAACTAATCAAATGATACTCTCCTTCCCCTTCCAACATTTATCCAATAGAGGCTTTACTCAATATTATTTTTTGTTGATAATGAGTTTTTTGAGACTCATATGTTATGTAGAACATTAAATAATTTAAATATGTTGTTTAAATATTTAATATTATATATTTGTACTATTTGACATAAATTATAAATAACAACAATTCATTGTAATGTATTTGTACCTATTTTACTATTTAATCAATAGTGGCTAAATTATTAACTTGGATTATGATTCTATATTCTATTTTTGAATATATGGTAGAAAATCAACATGTGTTTAATTTATTATTATATAAATGAATATAAAAATCAACCCTATGGTTAATAACATAATTTATCTCAAATAATGCATTTAGTTAGGGATTGTTAATGTTGAGTTGATTCTATAATTGAGTTAAAAAAAATAACCCAACTCTAGTTAACCCTGATGGGTTATTACACCTTTCAGAGATGATGAAGCCTAGAAATTTTATTTAAGTAATGCTAAACACACATTTCATATTGTTAATCCTTACTTTGTATTCATGGAGGCAATTAAATATTCTACCCAACACCTATGGATGTCCTTCTGTGGTCTTCAATTTTCTTATGATAGTATCAACATAATCCTCAATGATATCATCTATCATGTCATGAAAAATTATAGTAATTTCATGTTGGTAGTTGGCATCAAAATTATTGAGGTTGAAAGACATTACTTGACAATAAAATATTCCATGTTGAGTGGTGAATGTTGTTTTGTGTTGCTCCTTAGGTATGATCTTAAATTAGTTATATCTAGAGAAACCATCCATAAGAGATAACATATCATATTAAACCATGGAATCTAAAATCATATCAATATTAGGAAACTTAAAAGTATCCTTAGGGAATGTCTTATTAATGTCTCTAAAATTGATATATATTATAGGATTCCTTGTGGCTTATTTTTTACTAGAACTATGTTGGACATCCACTTTGAGTAATCAATAGGATGAATGCATCCCTCCTTTAATATATTATCTAATTCTTTATTGAAAATAATATATATGTGGGGGTTCATCTTTATCAATTTTTGTTTGATAATCTTGGCATCATAATGTACAACAAGGAAATGCACAACCAAGGCATGGTCCAAGTCAAGCATGTCTGAATAACACCATTTAAAAATGTCTACAAATTCCCAAAGGAGAGAAGTACGGTATTTATATTCCTTTTCAATTAGGGACATTCCAAGTTTGATCTAGTTGGAGTTATTAAGTGTTATATTAAATTTAATGGTGTCCTCCATGAGCAGTGTGTAACCATCTTGTAAAATAGTCAATAGAGTGGTATAATGGTATTCTTCTTCATTTGGTGGGTTGAATAGATCATCAAATTCTCAGATGAAAAAAGAGTCTAAATATGTAAGATATGGAAAAGGCATATGGATAATCTTGAGAAATTTTATCAAATGTTTGTTTTCTTATAAACTAATCTCATAATGGTAGGAGGTTTTGGATCTAGAAGAGGCATGAGCTTCATTTGAGATAGGGTCAACTTCCCTATTCATGGTGCCTTAAATAGGTTTTCACCATAAGACTTGTCTCTATTTTAAAATTTACCTTTGTCTAAAAGTGCTTGAATATTTTTTCACTTTGGGACCTCAATGTTTTTTATTTTTATTTTTATTTTTGACCAAATAAGTTCACCTACTCTCTAAAATAGGTAATAGGGTCAAATGTAATTACAAATCCTTATTTATGATCACCAAGAAACACATTATCTCTGAGGCCTATGAGTTCATATATTGCCTCATCATTATAAAAATCACCCAATGGTACATATGTGTCTTTTTGGTCCCAATTGATTAATTGAGGATGTTGAAGGAAAATAGGGAAATATGATGGTACAATGAAAATGATACATATAGTGTTAGGGTTAAATAGGTTAGTTTTGGCCAACTCATCATAAATGTTATAATAGTACTATATGCCATTTCTAAAATTTTCATCTTTAGATGATAAATAAGAGTCACTTAAGATATCTAAGGGGTCAACCCCATGTGGTTTGTATCTAATGCCTCGATTTCCCTTATGTTTGGCAAGTTATGCTAGCTCAATAGTTCCTTGTTGCATTATCCCCAAGACTTTCCCTTTTTAATCATGGTGATCCATTATCTAGTTAGGGATAAGATACTTGTCATTTTCATAAAATGTAGCAAAGTCATCATTTTACATCCAATAATTATCATCAAATTTAATCTACTCTAATTCTTGAAAAGTGGCCTTGATAAAAACCAATGGTCCTCTCTAAGGAGAATTATTCTTCTTGTGCCATTACATTTTGGGAATTTTATTATAATTTATACCATATGATTTTGGTGTATTAGGTAATTTGGATATATGAAATTCATTTTAAATTTAATATTACCCGAGGCCATTATTATAAATACTGAAGTGATTAGCTATTTGTATATATGGGGTAGCCAAAGTAGAATCAAGTGTGTTTGGATCCACATATTTAAATTTTGGTGGCTAATCAATTACCTCCTTACCATTTTTTTGAATAGGATCTATGCCTAAAATATATTTATATCTCTCATATTTACCCTCCAAATTATTATAGAATTGGTACAGCTACAGGTCACTAGGAATGGTGACTTCTAATCCATAATGTGAGAACTTAATGCAATGGTGAAGATTAGATGGCATGACATACAATTCTTGGAATAAGGTAACCCATGGGAAAAATTATATGATAGTTATAGGTCTAGAACATGGTAGAATGTATTGTAGGTCAAAGGCCCAATAATAAATGGTAAACAAATGACACCTTGAAACTCATGCTCTTCATTATCATACACTTTAAAGGTAATGGTGTCTAACTAAAGAATGTTGGTTATGTAGCCTAAATGTTTGACTAGTTTTAAAGTTACAATGTTGGGCCCTAAATAGTTTTATATGAGGACTCATTTGATCTTATGATGAGTAATTTTGGCCTCTATGTATAATGGGTTATTTTACAAATGTCCAAGAGGTGACATGCCCATCTAATTAAAGGTAATTTTTTGACTAGGATCCAAATGACATAAAAGAGTTTGAAATCTAGTAGGCATAATATAACTTGGGTATTTTGATTGGCTCAGAAGTATATTTAATATGGTCTTATAGACATTAGAAATACATAAGAGATCTAAAAATAAAAATATACGTAGGTGTTTTAAACAATTATTTCATAATATCATAGGTTTTATTATTACTAGGGGCACTTGGATTAAATTTCTCAAGCAGAGGACCTTCAACAAGATGATAGGAATAATAATTTATAGGGCCTTGAATGGTAACCTTGGCATGTTAGGTTACAACTATGCAACCTCAATTTGGTGGAGGGTTGCTATAATTAAATTAAGGTGGATTAGAACCTGGTATGGTAACTTTGGGTCATTGATTATCATTGGGGATATTACAAACCAAAGGAAGATTATCAAAAAGTGGATGAAGATGTATAAGAATAAACATAATAGGTTTATAGGTACTATTGGTAGGTGGCTTGATCTTAATGTTAATTACATGTCCACATGTAATGTTACCTACACCATTATATTCATAAGGGATGGTATTTTAGCTGACTTAGGTATTGTGGCCCTTATTTTGGTTATATTACTATTGATTTTGTCATTATTGTTGATTTTTTAAAAACCTATTTTAATGTTATTTGTTGGCCTAAAACTAATTTGGTACTGGCCAGATGATCTTGTTGGATATAAATAGTTTTTTAAATACCATCTCAATAGACTCACCTAAGTCGCTAAAAGGTCTATAATGGGAATGACTAATTCTTGGAGGCATATTTTATAAAGTGAGCTATTGAGTAGGAGGGTTTGTTCAAATAGTTAGTGGTTGTACCATTTTTACATGCCTATATTTAGTCACTCCATCTCATACAATTTTTTTCTCCCTATTAAAGGGTTTAGGCTTCTTTGATGCACTCACTTGGTCTTGTGTGGGAGCTTGTGCCTAAGTTTTATTCTACATTTGGTTTTGTGAGTAAATTTTGATAATTCCCTTGTACATAAGTGCTTACTCAGTTTTCAATCCTTTAACAATTATTTATTCAAAGGTGATGGAGTAATTGAGTTTGAGATAATGAGCCATATTAAATTTAATATTGGCCATTAAAATTACAATTAGTTGTTTTATTGGGGAGATTATGTGGAATCTATCCATCCAATCCACACCACTATTGAAGATAATTAACCAATATTTCTTCACCTCTTTGTTTATCTTGACATAACTCAACCATAGTTAACTCATATTATATATTATATGGAAAAATTTGCACAATTTTATCAGACAAGTCATCAATGTTGTTGACAACATTCTTTAGTAAAATCAGGAACCATTTTAATTGCCTTGCCAAACTATAGAGAAGCAAACAAGTACATATATATTTTTATAGGCAACTTCTTGACATGAAATGAAAAAATAATTTAAATTATCATTTAGATCAACTTTCCTTTTATTTTTATCAAACATGGGCATCTCAAAGTGATGTGAGAGAGGTACTTGAAGGTAGTTCATGTCAAATGGATAATAACAAATATCATCATTCTTAAATTTCCTACTATGATTACCTATTTGAAAGGATGATATTATATCCTTAACCTCATACAAATATTGGAAGGTATGAATAAAATGAGATGGAGTAGGCACATATTTTTTATTGGTTAAAGGTGGATTACCTTGACATTGAAAATAAGGTAACATAGACTGTTGGGAAATTTAAATGAGACTAGATCTAGTAGGAATAATCACTCTTAGATTAGAGTTGCATTTTTAATACAATACTTTTTATTGGTATGGTACTTGTTGATAATTTTTTTGATTTAGATCGAAAAAAATCCTATAAGGAGGAATTTTTCATTTAATATTTAAATGTACTTGTTGGAATTGAAAAATAACCTACTATTGATTGTTAAGAACTTGCCACATATGAAGAATTTATTTTTGACTTGAAGAGCCCCTTGTTGAATAAAATCAATAATTGGTTGGATAATATGAATAAATTATGGATTAGACAACATTGGTATAGGATTAGCTAACACTTATTGTAATGGAGTTTTTGTTTCCAACTAAAATGGTGGGGGATTTTTTGACACTTATTTGACTGGATAATTAAATATTTGCTGTGGAGGTGAGGTACTAGTTGCCACATGATAAGGTGTAATAATTGGAATTTGTTTTTATGGATCAAATGTGTTAGGAACCTATTTTAGCAAGGAACTTGAAACATTAGAATAAATAACTCATGGGTAAGATGGATCAACATTTTATTGTGTTTTAGACTTTACTTGGCATGGTTTAAAATAGGCCATTTGAGAATTATCCACCATATGTTGGGTAAAGTTTACAAGGACATATGAATTGGTGTTATTTGCTAAGTTGGTTTTAAATAGAGATGTACTAGACATGCCCAAAACTAATGTATGTTTAGTAAAGGGATCCAATTTGTACATTGTTTAGTAAGTGTTAATCCAATAAATAAAATTTCATTGTCTCTCAATAACTTGTACATGGCATGGAAATTAGAGTGACAAATAAAATCAACATTGGTAAGATAATACATGAAAAGTGGGTTCTCTTAGTCTAAAATTTTTGATTTGGTTTTCTAGATGGTCCACATGTATCAAATAATACTTGGGCATGATAAAATATTCATCAAGTGGATAACAAACCATCTATCTTGAAATGAAAGGGTCGTATTCCTTTTTAAACCACTTCATCCATCAATTACTCAATGAATTGTGATGTCTATAACATGGATGCTCCATCGATCCATTTGACTTATCAAGTTAACTACTTAACCACTTTCCAATTCAATGAAACACCTAATTTTTATAGCCCGCTAAATAAATGGGGTCAATATGATGCTAAGAGATGAAACCCCTAGTCAATTCACCCATAAATAACTTATGAGGAGGTGATGAACTCTTGATCACTAATCAAAACAAAAAATAAAGTAAGAAAGGGGCATTTTTTAGTCATCCAAGTTCCTAAGAACTAGGAGAGAACATACGTTATTTTATTTGGGTTTGACTCGCAATCAAGTAAACTAGGCCAAATCACGTTTTTGAGTCACCCTATGAAAGGGGAGATCATACACATAATTTTAGCAAGACAAAAACTACTCAAGAAAGAAGCACAAAACTTTACACAAAATGAATAAGATTTTAAAAACACTGATTTTTAAATGTTAATGAGTTTTAAAACACAAAATTTAAAAATGTGACTGTGGTTTAAAACACACAAAAGAAATTTGATGGATGTATTTTTTGGATGAAAATTTATCTCTTCTTGCTTAATAAAACTTGAAAGAACTCATTTTAAATTTTATTGGATGAAGAGAGTAAAGGCAACTTACAAATTTAGCTTGAAAGTAATGATAATTCTACTCTATGGAATGATTTCATAGTTTCATAGATAATGAAAACTAAGAAATTATAAGTCAATGTAAATTAAAAAACTAGAATAAAAACACTAAAAAAATATACAATGATTTTTTAGTTCATATTGATGATTTTGTAGTTCTATCACATGATTTTGATACTTAGTTTGACAATTTCACAACTTATGGGTCATTATTTTTCTATTTAATTTGTCAATTTCATAGCTTAGGATAATTTCAACAAAAATTATGTTAATTTCACCACTATCACAACCTACATAGGAAGAATAGATAAACATACGAAACAATTTCATAAATATAAAACGTGATTTCACAAATATGTCAAAAAGATATAGAAAATATCAAAACAATTTTGTTACTATGTTGGACAATATTTTAACTTTGTATGCCAATTTCACAAACTTGATAGGAATAACTTCACAGTTCTATATGCCACTTTCCCTATTTAGTTTACTAATTTTGAAATTTTTAATACCTATAAGAGAAACATATAAATAAAATAAACTATTTCATGAATACCAATTATGATTTCATAGCTAATACTTTCAAATTCACAATTTTATAGTAACACTTAAAAACATGGAAACCTAGGGAATGAGTTTAAAATTTACCTAGATGATTTCATAAAATAATGTTTCAAATTCATAGTTCTAAAGAGCATGGTCAAAATGGTTTCATATTTTCTTGCATTGAATTAATAATTTTCATAAGTGATTTCACTAATGAAGGCTTCAAATTCATCAATACATAGTATAAACTTTTACAATTTGGTCCTAAATATATATTTGACATCTTTTTCAAATAAAATATAGAGAATTAGCTTGTTAAAATACTAATTCTAGTAATTATATGAAAATAAATGATATAGAATAGTTATGGGGTGCATCCAATCCATGGGGTCCCACCAGACATTCCATTATATAGATTATGAATCCAAGAGGATTTTAGTAAATTATTGGTATAATAAACAAAAACAACTTAGAGACATAACCACTCAAGTCTAATCCCTAGAGAGATCTATGAGGCTACCAATCAAAGAATGCAATTGGAAGGATAAATACCACATTTTTACCCCCCTTATAAACTTGTTTGATGACCGATACGTAAATGTTGAACTAACTTGTGAGCTATGAGTCTTTGGTAATGTTAGTTATTTATGGGAAAAATATCCCTTTATTCACTTATGGTTTGGCTTAGCACATGAGATGAGAAGGTGAAAATCTTTTCTATATTTTGACATATTAACACTAGATTCAAAAATCTTGTCTATAATGGCCATTCATCCTTACTTTTATATACTTTTAGGATGGATATGGACCATTGAATCATTGATCAAGATTAGTTGTGGAATATGAGTCCTCATTCTCATAATTTTATGCTTGTAGGGAATAAGATATGGTATTAAATACTATTTTGGAGTGTGGAAGGAAAATTGGAAGAAAGTGTAGCCATGACCTCTTGGAGTGTGTAAGAGGGGTGTAAAAGGAAGAGTGTGTAAATGAGGTGTAGGAACTTGATTTCACTCCTACTCTTTCTCATTGGATTTATTAAATGACATCACCTATGTGAAATAATAAATCATTTTTCATTTAGAAAAATAAGATAATTCCAAAAAGTCATGGAATTTCCTATTAGAGGAAGAAAAAGCTAATTAATCAGAGATTAATTAGAAATTATAAGAATAGGACCTTTAAAATGTTATTTTGTCCATAAAATATTCATTTAATTGGCTTGTGATAATATTTTCAAAGGTTAAAATTAGTATTAGATTCATTTGAGTATATTAATATTGTGAGATGATCCATTACCCCAATTAGGTATGTGTCATTGTGATTTTGAATTAAAATAGTAGTTATGTAGGTAGATTAGGTATAATATTGATTTATGATCAAATTTGTGTGTGATTATGAAAAATAATTTTGAAATGTAGTTTAGACATTGAATTGGTTTAAATGAGGCATCTAAAGATATTGCATTGTTAATCAACCTATCTTAGTGCAATCATGTCACATTTCAAGACATCCCCTCTTAATATCCATATAAAATCTTGTTTCCTCTTCTCTAATTTAAAACCCATCACATTATCAAAACCTAACCTTAAACTACACATGTGTACATACCCTTCTATCTCACCTTGTATTATATCATCTATTGTCCTATTCCAAACATTGTCACACCTATTGATACCCTTTTTGGAAAATTTTCTTTAAATTATCCATTGTGTTATATTAATCATCTCTTATTATCATTTGTCTTAATCTCACCTCATCAAAATTGTCCCTTATAGTCAAACCCATATGAAAATTTTATTAGTAATTATCAAACCCAAGTCATCTTGTCCAAAACTACCTTTTCTATACCTTAGATTTGTCTTATCCCCTTGATTGAATATACTAGTAGGAATACCTTCCCTTATTCGGCACCTAATCCTAACCCATCACTCTACTTGTTTAATCTAACACATGTCATCTTCTTGTTATCACCTGTTACTGTACTAACTTTATACCAACACATTTTAGGCTAAATAATGATTAAGTTGACCGTATGGTAGCATACCATCCTACTATCACTTATATCAAGGGTTATAACCACTTCTACATCCATAAATTGATTCCAAGTCACTCATCAAAATCCATATTATCCAAACATCTAGCCCACCTACATCATATCCATATTTTAGAGTTCTCAGTGATGTCATGGATGTATCCTATGAGTGGATGAAATTCTTTGATAGCCTAAGTAACAATGATAAAGTGTGTAATGTGATTGTCTTAATGTGCTTAAAGGAGTCTTGGTTGATCTTCAGTTTTGAAATGATTAGAGATGTTTAGGGATGAGTATGGTGATTGGATCATGTGAAAGAGGTCCATAAGATGTTATATAATATTTTAGTGCTTATGTGCATGAGTGAATTTAATTTGGTTATCCATAGATTTCATCTAGACATTTTGGGTCTAGTGACAAAAAATCTAAGTAGGTAGTTTGTTGATGTCACCATTGCCACATGTGGATGAGTCAGCGGGAATTGGTCATATGGTTATGATAACATTTGTACCCAGTTGTAATATGATAAATATTTGGTCATGTGCCTAAGTTTATTCAAATATATGTGGGTGCAAAGTTGTGTTCCTAGGAATTTTGACAGTTTTACCCATACTTAGCCAAATTTGCAATGTGGCAAGAAGAGCCAAGTGAGCAATTTCATGGTAGAAAATATTACATGTGTGGATGTTTCATAACAAGATGATCATATGGTTTTATTTATTTTTGTGCCTAATTTTCATGTGCTATATCTCAAGTCATATGATGAAGCATGGTCCAAGATATGAGGATGCAATGTTGGCTACTCATACATAATTCACTATGTTCCCATACCCACATTTGAAAAAGGTCTCAAGTAGAGCCAAGAAAGCATTTTCATGTTATAATATTTCATACATGTGAATGTTTCAAAACAAGGTGATCATATGGGTTTGTTCAATTTTGAGCCTAGTTTATTTATGCCAAATTTTAAATCATGTGTTGAAGTGAATCAAAAGATATGCATGTGCAAATTTGGCCTTCTAGGTATGTTCTAAGCATAGTTAGCTCTATGGTAGAAAAATCTAAGTGAGAAAATTAATGGTGTTATATCTCACATGTAAGAAGGTATTAGGATAATTTTGTGACATGGTTAGATTGTTGTATGAAAGGTGCTAATATGGTACAAATGTGAGGTCATGATATTGATCAAGGCAAAAGATATATCTATGTAAAGTAGGCTTTCCAAGTATATTACAGTTGGTCACCATAATTAGTCAATTTGCATGATGTTAAAGATATGGACCTAGTAGAGATATAATAGTTCATAATAGTTCATAATTCCAGATCAAATGGTGCATATAGGGTCAAATGGGTCAATGTGATAGTTTTTTAGCAAAGATAAAGATCTAACATCTTATAAAAGATCAAAGGAGTGTGTTGGCTCTAAGATGTCAAGAAGTACTGATATGAAAAGAAGTGCACATTGTTTAATGATAGAGAAAATGTAAAGGATAAATATATAATTGTGAGAATATGTTCATAAATATTTATTTGATGGTGAGTGTTGCCAGTTAAATACCTAGTTGATCCATAGAGATTGATGATGCATATTGAGTCAACATTACAAGGGTGAACGAGATGAGGTCAAAGTTACTATGGTTTAACATTTGAGAATTGGAGCCTATATGTTAAAGATAGAATAATATAACAAATTTATATTTTATATGAGTATAGATAACATGAGATGTGATCATGGTGTTCAAGGTCTAACTATAATAGATTTAATTTAAATATTTGAATCTTGTAAAGGAAAAGACCAATGTCTTGTTTTTGTGCTATATCTTTTGATCTATATCAAATTTACTCATGGTGTAAAAAGTGAAGATGTATAATATTCCAAGGAAAATTTTTAAATATTAATTTTAAGGTCTTATTATATATAAAATAATAAATATTTATCTCCAAAGTTGACTATGTGTTCATGCATGGATTGTAAGTGACCCAAGAAGATTGTTTGAGCTTGTTTTGATATTATTTCAATATTTATTGATGAATTGGATACTAGGGAGTGTTTAATAACCCAATAGGATATATTTTTTTCATTATGAAGGTTTTAACTTTCATATGAAGTATGAACAATTGTTTAGAAGGTGACTGTGTGTTCACTCAATTGTGTGCATATAATATTGTTTAAGCATTTTATGATTTAGCAAAAGTGTGTTGTGATGGATTTTGAAAATTAAGGTGGACCTATAGATTATTTGGTATGGGTTCATGATTTTTAAGAGTGTTTTTATGTTCTTATTTTTCTTGAAAAAGTGTCAAACAGTTGAATGGATCTCCATAGGACCTAAAAGTGACTTAGGCATATTTTAAAGTGGATTGTGTTTCTTAAGCGTGACCCATATGATATGCCTTAAGGGTGAAGTCATGTTTTTTATCCAACAAAGAAATTTTTTGATCTTTTTAATTCATGATTTATCTATATATAGTGAAACTAAATGTGTTGGTTTCTAGACATGTATGTGAGAGACACTAGTGCAAGGTACATGTGAGAGTTATGGAGCAAAGGATAGGTAGTGTGCCTATTAGTTAAGTTAATGAGTGGAATAGTTTTATAAATATTTTTATGACCTATAGGTCATGTTATTGTTGTGAAAATTTGGTCTACATACCAAAAAAGTGCATATTCCAAGAGTTTAGTGGAAGAAGTAAGATCCTGATTTAAAATTGATCTAATGATTCAATATGAGCATGAAACCAAGTAGATCAAAAGTTAGGGACAAATTGGACAAGCATATTAAATTAATTCAATCCATTAAATATTCATAAATAGTATAATTACAAGTTCATAAGGGCCTATAGGCTTTCAAGAAAGCTAAGTACAAAACCTTTGTTTTGCATAAAGTCTTTACTTGGTAGCTTTCTTTCAATCTTTTATTTTGCTAAGTTCAAATCATTCTGGGCCCTTTTTTGGGTTGGTGTTGAATTCTTTTTGACAAATTTTATGAGACAAAGTTTCAAAAGACACAAATTCTTTCAGATAAAATGTTTGAAGTAGAAGATAAAGATAGATTTCTCTTAGGGAAATTGTTTTACAATAATTTTCCTGAAGACCTATTTCTTTCAGAGAAATTTTCCACATCAAAAAAGACTAAGTGTAAATTCTCTTAGACATTTTGTCTAAATTAAAAACCTAAGCATCATTTATTTTGTGAAAATTATTTAAAAAAATATCCTAAAGGGTCTTTCTACAACAAAGTGACTTGAATAATTTTTTTAAAGGGTACTTTTTCTATAGTGAAGTGGCCAAAACACTTCTTTTGAAGGGTTTTTTTTAGAAAGTGTCCTAAAAAAATTTATTGAAGGGTCTCCTCTATAGGAAGGTGGTCCATTTTAAAAATTATTGAAAGGTATTTTTTCAAGGGAATGGTCTTATACATTTTTTTGAAGGGTATTTTATTTAGGCAAATTGTCTCAAGACAATGTTTTGAAGGATCTTTCTGTAGCAAAGTGCCCTATACAATTTCCCTAAAAGGTCATTTTTTGATAAAATGGTCTAATTTAAGGGTTTTCAAGAGTATCTTTTTAGATAAGGTACCCCAAATTAAATTTCCAATAAAAGGTCTAAAGTAAATAACCCACAAAATTTGTGATCTAGATAATTGCATAACCATCAATTTAAAGCTATAAGAAATAACTGTTTGAATTTAAAAAATCTAGGATGTCCTCACAAGTGTCAAATTCAAACATAGAAGATGACCATTGGTTTTAAAATATTAAATGATAGTTATGTGGATGTCAAATATGTTCATGTAGATGTCAAATTTCAAGCCACATCAAACAACCATTTGTATTCAAATGGGCTCAAGATTGATGGTCTACACTCAATCATACATGAGATCTAAAAACACACATGAAGTCAAAACTTCAATAAGATGTTTATGCAAATGTAAAATTTAGGCCATGGTAAGTAATATTTTGGGTCTAAAGGGTCCTTAAAAGGTTTAAAATTGGTCGAGATCAGAGGATCCATAAGAGCCCTCATATTGACACATGAGATATAATATTTTAGACTAGAGTTAAACAAGTCAAAAGGTCCCTAGGTTAAATTCCTTAAAGATATACAAGTTGGAAAAGATCTAATGGTGTGTGTTCTTCAAGATACGATCCAATGGTGTGCATTCACTAACAAAGGGATGGGTTTGAGCTAAATCAATGATTTGTATTCAATCTTATAAAAGATATAATAGTAGGTGGTGACTAGTAGGTTAATGGACCTAGGTAGATCAATGACACACATTCAATCATATAAAGGTGATCAACTAAGTGATATGGGTCAAAGGAGTCAATAGATCTAGAGGAAAAATGCATAAGTGACAAGTGTTAATAGTGTATTAGACTAAAAAGAAATCAATGATCAGTGATCATCTAGACTAGCAAGATCTAATAGTATGAGAGGTTAAAATGTTAATGATCTAAATAAATATTTTATATATAATTATTGGAGGGTATCCCA
The DNA here is from genome assembly GCA_037957365.1 of Torreya grandis. Taxonomy (NCBI): domain Eukaryota; kingdom Viridiplantae; phylum Streptophyta; class Pinopsida; order Cupressales; family Taxaceae; genus Torreya; species Torreya grandis. The sequence continues at coordinate 812,128 of JARHVA010003285.1, forward strand.
AGAAATTTTTGACATTAGTCGATGAGCCAATTTTTAACTAAGACAAGAAAATACAAAGTAGCCAAGTTTGAACATGGACCAAGATCAAACCAGGGTATATATTCTAGAGATCAAGGGTTGTTATGAGGGATATATGGATACATAATAGGTATTTTAGACATATTATAGATAAAATTCAAAGATTTAATGTCAAAATAAGATCAAAAAACTAGTAAAATCCTTCTCTTTGACATGATAACTAGAATAAAACCAGTAAATATGATTGGTTTTTGATCTATAATGAAAATTGTGCTCATATATTTCTTTGGGGTAGATATTTAATTAATGGGAAGATTATTATCCTTAAATATGGTCATTTCATAGACAAAAAAATATTCATAGCCACCCAAGATAGACCAAACATGGCTCTATCAATTCCAAGACATAAAGATTTTATTTTTGTAAGTAGATCAAGAAGAAGATGGAATAAAGTCACAAGAGGATGAACTAGTTAGATAAAGATCATGGAGCATTCAATTCTTTTATGAGGTCCTTCTTTGTTGATAAGATCATTAGTCACCATACTCAATAATTCTAATCCATTGAAAGGGGTTGGGCCTCTTTAAATGCATAACTCTCTCTCACTCTCTTTCCTTTTTCTATAAATACGCACTTATAAGCCTTGAAAATAGCTTGGAAATCCCTCTCTTGGGCATGACTAAACTCTTCCTAGATTTGATCTTTATAAGATTTTGAGATAAATAAAGGACTCTTTTTTATATTTTATTATTTTGGTATAGTGTTTCAATGTCAGATTGATTTGAATATGTGGTATAAATCTCTTCCTTGTCAAATATTTATCTCACCTAGGTACTAGATTATATTATTTTATAGGTCATGTTTAGTATCAAATGTCATTTGATTAAAACTAGAAAATGGATACATTAACTAGTTAAGTGCCTATAATTAAGCCTTTCCATCACTTCCCTTAGGTTTTGATCATTTGATGAACCTTTTCATGAAATACTAATTCATAAATAGCCATATAGAGTTGCATATTTGATCTCATTAGTGTTTTTAGAAGTTCAAATAGAGTAGATGAATAATCACATTAATTGTGTATCACTATTTTACATGTTTTCATGTATTATTACCTATATATCTCTCCCTTTTCCTAATCAAAATTTAGATTATTTGATAGATCTAGAAGGAAGCTAGCCTTTTTTAGAGATCTAGTCCATTATTAAGATACCCACAACCTAGGATCAGTCCCATGTTAGACTAGATTTGAGTAGGGATATTTGAATAATATTCAACTCAAATAGGTTGAAAATATAGAACCCTAATAATTTTGGCATTCCTAGTGGAACCCATTAGAGCTTATATAGGTGGAATTGTAGTTGTAGCAGTGTTATTCATCAATAATTTGGTGATCCCAAGCTCAAGTAATGGATTATAATAGTCTAGGTAGTTTCCCAGTAAGTTCATTTTCATTGCACTATCTTAATATTATTTTCATGTCTATGTATGAAGGAAATACCTATGAAATAAATCCTTATCTTCCCTATGATTGATCATAAAAACCTTGCTATGATCCATATGAACCTTTTTAATAGCCTAATAAGCCCTACCAAGAATTTTATCAAACCCACGATGAGCCTTATCAAATTTCCCATGATCCTTATTATCAAGACCATGACCCTTACCTTGTTTATGAACCATATTAGTCTCAAGACTAGATTTCACCTTTCCCATATGGCTATGATGTTGCATATGAGTAGTCTTATTTACAAGAAAAGATGGATGAGATAGATCTCAAACTTCTAGCATATGTAAGAAAAGTATGTTCAAATTCCCAATATGAAGAAGTGAATGAATGGTTTTAAAATATGTCTAATGATCTAAAATATAGGCATGAGTTTTAGAATTATGTATTAGAGAAACTAGAGGCTTGTGAGAGGCAAAAAATAGATTTGAACTAGTTGTCTTAAAGACCCCTTGGTGTTCCTTACCAATCCTGTTATATTCTTTATTCTCATGAAGTTCTTAACCAAACCCAGTGTTTGATAATGATGATTCCTAATTGGAATGAAGAGTATATTCAATAAGATATTCATATACCTATTTAGAATCATATTCAAGAGAGTAAACCTTACTATAGTTCCCTTTATTCATCACTTACTCCTCAATCTTAAGTTGTCCATGATGACAAAAAGATTTTAGACCTTGATAAAGTAATGGCCAAGTAGAAAGAGAAGAATGTAGAATTTTGTCTTTCCATCCTCTTCAATATTTCCTAAATTATTCCATTACCCTCAAGATCCAAAAATTATATCTTGATCAAATTTCCATGCTTCATAATCCATCTCAAGAAAATGAATTTCACCACCTCCCTTCTTCAAGAGGAGCATATTTTATGGGACATAGAGGAAGAGGTTGTAGCCATAAGTCATGTTCTTGGAGAATGTGAAGAAGACTCTTCAAGTGTGTATGATGAGGAATTATTCATTAATGCTTCACTTCAGGTAAATGTTGAATCTAAGATTGTAGCTAATATTGAAGAAGTTATCTTAGGTATGATGGAAAAATATGATCTTGATATGGAAGAACTCCATGAATAATTGGTACAAGTTGATGTCACAAATGAGATGAGATATATCCACTTGAGAAGGATCAAGATACCTTTCAAACTGATCTTATTTACATTTAACAAAGTGATTGGCAATTATATCGTGAATCTCTAGAAGAGATTAAAGATCTTTGTAAGGATATGTTTCCCATTAGAGGGCATGTTTATGAGAAGTTTGATCAAGAATCACCTATTAAAGATTATGATGTATGCTAGTTTGAATATTCATAGCTCTTTGAGGAATTTGATAAACTTATAGTAGTTGATAAGAAGAATGAGGTCATTTAAGGATACAACATAGATGAGATGTCATGTAACAAATTTATAGTTGAGAAGTAACATGAAAAGGATCCAAGAGTTCCAAATGAATTTGTATTTTTTGGTTACTAGTTTTCTATCAAGGACTAATTTTAGGAGATGTTAAGAGAAATAATTTTAAGAAGAATGCTTCTTCAAAGGTCATGTTCAATAAACCCCCTACTTTACAACTTGTACCTTCTCTTCGAATAAGCAAATTCATGAATTTACATTTTGATCTAGGTGGATCAAGTTCTGTCATGGTTAATTAGGTTAGTTTGTTCATTTTTTATCCCATATAAGTTCTTCTATTTGCACAGTTATTCAATAGTATAGCTACTTTCAATATTTAGGTTAGTTTCTCTGCTTTGTTTTATTTTCTTCCCTATTTTCATGGAATTCTATTATCTTTTCAAATCAATAGGTTCCTTATAGTCATGTAATAGATGTGTTGTCTATTATAAGTCAAAGGTCATGTACATGATCTAAGTTTGAGCATAATAGGCATTATTTCCAGCCAAGTCAATAAAGATGTTGAACAAATTTGGTCTACATACCAAAAATGTGCATATTCCAAAAGTTTAGTAAAAACAACATAATCATGATTGAAGATTGGTCTAATGATTCAATATGAGTAGGCTTCATGGTAAAACCAAGTAGATCAAAATTTAGGGATAAGTTGTACAAGCATCTTAAATTCATTCGATCCTTTAAATATTCAATAATAGTTCAAGTACAAGTTTAGAAGGATATACAATATTTTAAAAAATCCAAGTACAAAACATTTGTTTTAGCTAATGTCTTTACTTGGCATATTTATTTTCAGCTTTTATTTTGATAAGTTCAAATCTTTCAGGACCCTTTTTTGGTTAAGTGTTGAATTATTCATACAAATTATCTGAGACAATGTTTTTGAAGGCATGTATTCTTTTGAACAAAATGTTTAAAGCAAAATAAAAATATATATTTCTCTTGGGGAAATTACTCCACAATAATTTTCTTGAAGACCTATTTATTTTAGAGAAATTGTCTACATCAAAAAAGGCTAAGTGTAAATTATTTTAGACATTTTATCTGTAGTAAAAGCCTAAGGGTCATTTATTTTGGGAAAATTATCTAAAGAATTATCTTGAAGGGTCTTTCTATAAAAAAGTGGTATGATTTTTTTTTCCAAAGGGTACTTTTCTAGAGTGATGTAGCCAAAACATTATTTATAAAGGGTCTTTTCTTGGGAAAGTGTCCCAAACAATTTTCTTGAAGGGTCTCTTCTATAGTAAAGTGGTCCATTTTCAAATGTCTCGAAAGGTCATTTTTAAAGGGAATGGTCCTATACATTTATTTTGAAGGGTATTTTCTTCACGTAAATTATCCCGAGACAAAGTTTAGAAGGATCTTTCTATAGTAAAGTGCCATATACAATTCTCCTAAAGGGTTGTTTCTTGGGAAAATATTCTAGTTCAAGGAATATAAAGGGTATTTTTTCAAGGAATCTACCCCAAATGAAATTTCCAACAAAAGGTCCAAAATAAATAACCCATAGAATCTTTGATTCATATAGTTACACAAGCATCAATTTTAGGCTACAAGAAATAATTATTTGAATTCAAAAAATCTAAGATGTCCCCATAAGTGTCAAATTCATGCATAGAAGATGACAGTTGGTTTTCAAATATGTATTGATGGTCACATGGACATCAAATATGTTTTCATAAACATCAAAGTTCAAGCCATGAAAAATAGTTATTTGTATTTAAAAAGGTTTAAGATCTACTATCTATGTTTAATCACACATGAGATCTAATGACACATGTGAAATCATTAATTAAATAAGATGTGAATGTTCACATGAATGTCAAATTAAGGCCATGAAAAGTAACCATTTGGGTTCAAAGAGTCCTTAAAAGGTTTAAAATTAGTCAAGGTTAGATGGTCTGAGGGAGATCTCATACTAAAACATGAGATCTAATGGCTTACACTAGAGTCAAATGAGTCAAAAGATCCCTAAGTTAAAGCCTTTAAAGATATACAAGATAGACAAGATCTAATGGTGTGGGTTCATCAAAATAGGATCCAATGGTGCATGTTCACTAATAAAGGGATGATTTTTAGCTAAATTAATTATTTGTGTTTGATCTTATAAAAGATCCAATGATGAGTGATGACTAGTAGGTTAATGGGCCTAAGAAAATCAACAACATGAATTCAATCATAGAAAGATGATTAATAGAGTGAGATGGGTCAAAGAGTCAGTGGATATAGAGGACAAATACATAAGTGATAAGTGCCAACAATACATTAGACTAGTAGGAAATCAATGATCAATGGTCATCTAGACTACCAGGATCTAATGATATAATAAAGGTCAAAATGTTAATGATCCAAGTCAATTTTTAATAGCCAATGAGTGGTGGGTATCCTAGGACATTTTTGATGGTATTCAATGAGCCAATTTTTAGTTGGGATAAGTAAATACAAAGTAGCTAGGTTTGAACATAGACCAAGATCAAACTAGGGTATATATTGTAGAGATCAAGGGTTGTCAATAGGGCTCCATAAATACATAATAATTTTTTAGACCTATTACAGATCAAAGTCAAAGACTAAATGTCAAAATAAGATCAGATGATTGGTGAAATCCATCTCTTTAACATGATAGATATAAGAAAACCAATTAATATGATTTGTTTTTAATCTATAATGAAACTTGTGATCAGATATTTCCTTGGGGAAGATATCTAATTAATTAAAAGCTTATTATACTTTGGTATGGTCATTTCCTAGAAAATTATATATTTACAGCCACCCAAGATAGACCAAACATGGCTCTATCAATTTCAAGACATAAAGATTTTATTTTTTTAAGAAGATCAAGAAGAAGATGGTGTAGAGTCCCAAGAGGATGAGTTGGTTGAATAAATATCATGGGGAATTCAATTATTTTATGAGGACCTTATTTCTTGATAAGATCATGAGTCATAATCCTCAATAATTGTAATCCATCAAAATTATTTGGACCTCTTTTAATGCACATATATCTCTCTTTCCTTTTTCTATAAATATAGGCTTTTAAGCCTTAAACATAGATTAGAAATACCTCTCTTGGGCATGACTAAACTCCACCTATATTTGATCTTTATAATATTTTGAGATAAATAAAGGACTCTTTTTCAAATTTTATTATTATGGTAGAGTGTGTCAATGTTAGATTGATTTGCATATGTGGTAGAAATATCTCCCTTGTCAAATCCTAAACTCACCTAGCTACTAGATTATATTATTTTGTAGGTCATGTTTAGTCTCAAATGTCATTCGGTTAAAGCTAGCAAGTGGATATGTTGAATGGTTAAATTCTTAGAATCAAGCCTTTCCATTGCTTCCCTCATGTTTTGAACATTTGATGAACCTTTTAATGAAATAATAATGCATAAACAACCACTTGGAATTATAGATCTGATCTCATTAGTGTTTTTAGAAGCTCAAATATAGTGGATGAGCAATCACATTATTGGTGTATCACCTCCTTTACATGTTTTTATGCATTGTTACCTATTTATCTCTCCCTTTTCCCAATCATAATTTAGTTTAGGTGATATATCTAGAAGGAATTGAACCTTATTTAGAGGCTTGATCCATTATTAGGATTCCCATAGCCTAAGATCAATCCCATGTTGGATTATATTTGAGTAGGGAGATCTGAACAATATTTTTCTTAACTAGGGTGCAAATCTAGCACCCTAATAGTTCCTAATGTCAGGATAGTTCTCTTAAAATCTAAGGATATGTGAATATTTTTGATTGTTCATATGAGGATAGATTGAGTAAATAAGGAAAGATATTATGACATGCCTATGTGATAGGCATGTTTGAGATAGAGAGTGTTTGTGCATAGGTTGTAAAATAGAGATCCATCATCAAGTGTTGAATACATTATTTCTATGTTGGAAGTGTTAAAAGGAGGGTCTAAATGAATTGGTCTTCATTAGGGGTAGTTACTCCTTATGATATAGGTGTTTCATTAAATACCTTTAGTCAGAAGGATATGATAAAGGTTTGTTTGTCTAAAGGAGTTGATCAGTCTCTTTTTTGTAATTTCTTATAAGAAAGTAGTCCATTTTTGTTTTAGGATTGAAAGTGGGTTTTATTCCCCATGAGGGTTTCCCATAGGAACTATGTGTTATTTTTTTGATCTTATGTATGAATTGAATGAATGATTTCTCTTGTTAATATTGTTTGATCATGTTGAAATATACTAATTGGTTAATAGTTTAAAGGACTGCAATTGAAATTGAAATATCTAATCTCACTAATTCACCCCCACGTATCAGTGATTGTACCTCTAATAATTGGTATTAGAGTAGGTCCTTTGGTAAAGTCTTAATAGCTTGAATGTGATCTAAGGTAAAATATGGGTAGTCATCAAGGAGGTTTCTCTACTAATAAAGCACCATGTTTAATAGATATAATTATTCATTTTAGAGTGTGATGATGAGGATATACATTATGTCTCTAGGGTTTGATGTTTGAAAATATATTCTAGATGGATATGTTACTCCTAATATTCCTCAATCTAGGTATGTAGACAAGAAGTTGTTGGAGAACAATTCCAAGGTTATGAATTCTATCACTTATGGTCTTTTAGAGACTTTATACACCAATGTCATCCATTATCAATATACTAAAGAGATATGGGAAAAAATTCAAATAATTTATAAATAAGATTCAAAAGTCAATCTTGATAAGTTTTGGACTCATAGAAGGTAATTTGAAATTCTCAAGATGAATGAAGAAGATATTGTGGCATGCTTTCTATAAAGAGTTGATGAGATTGTGAACATCATCAGAGGTTTTGGAGAGAACCTTGAAAAGGCTAATGTTGTTAAAAAGGTATTAAGGTTTCTATCCCTTAATTTTGATATAAAAGTATTTGCTATAGAATAATTTCATCATCTTACTTAGTTGAAGATGGATCAATTACATGACACCCTTATTGCCTATGATATGAGGAAGAATGATGATATACCACCAAAGAAGGAAGTAGATTTCAAGACTTAAATGAACACAAATAGGAAGTTCCAAGGTAATAAAATAAATGAGGAAGACATTCTTGATATAGATGAGGATAAACTAATTTCTTTGATTTCAAGGAAATTGAGAATATATTCAAGAAAGTATAAATGTAAACTACACATCAAATTCTATAATTGTGGTGAGATAGGACATTTTGCTAATAAGTTCCCTCATAAGTATAAGAAGGATCATGATAAAGAGAATTATCAAGGTCATGATTATCATAAGAGAAAATTTATGTCTAATACAAGAAAAACAATATTTAAAAGGTTTGGTAAAAATAACTACTTCAAGGATAAAAAGAGTCTTTACACGAAAGAATATTGTAGCCCATCAGATGAGAGTGAAGTCAGTGACATAGAGTATAATCATGAAGATGAGGGTCCTATTGAAGATGAAGATTTGTTCATGGTTGAGGAAGGTAGTTACTCACATCAAAAGGGGTCTACTTGGAGTGATTTAGAAAATGACAAAGATGAGGTGGACTATGAGACTACATTGACTAATGCTCATTAAGAACTAAATATTTTGAAGAAGATCAATAAGAAGATGAAATTTAAACTTAGGTAATTTGAGGATCAATTCAGTGTGTTTAATGAAATAATGGATGGAGATGTCAAGGATCATGAAGATATGGTCAAGTATCTCAGTTTTTAATTAGAAATCTTGTCTACAAGCCTAAAATCTAAAGAAGATGAAAGTGAAAGGTACGTAATTAAAAATGAGTCATTAAAATATGAGTTAGAGAAGATGTATAGTAAGGTAATGCCATTTGTGATATATGAAAAAAACTTAAGTGATCTAGACAATATTATGAATGATCAAAAACATGAAATTGATAATATTGGTCTTGGATACAAAGAACTAGAGACTTTAACTCAAGACAAGATGAAAACTAATGTGAACAAGGATAATCTAAATTTGAAGACAAATCATCAAACAAGGAATGAAGGTGCTAGTAGAATGAAGACAAATCAGATCAAACAACCAAATGCCATGAGGTATGTGAATTTCAATGGTTACTGCTATACTTTTGATCAGTTTGGGTATAAAGCTAGAAAATGTAGAAGACCTACTAATAATGAATTTTCATGGAAGCATGATAAGGGTCATCAGTCAAAAGGTGTAAGCAAGGTTGAGTGTTTCAACTATTATTATGTGGGACAATTTGAAAAATGTTGTCCATTTAAGGTAAGACAATCTAAGTTTCCTTCAAGAAATGTTGAGTGCTACAGTTGTTATAACATAGGACACATTATAATATTTTATCCAAATATAGAAAGGCAAAAGGATATTCTTGAAAAAAACATGGTATGTTTCAATTGTGAATAGAGATATCACATTTATAGGTTATACAAGCAAAGGTATACAAATCAAAATAGGTTTAATCAGGATCATAAAGTACATAGAAGAAGACAAGTTAACTTATGGAGACCAAAGGTGGTAAGTAGGAGTTATGATGAGTATACAAGTCCAAGTAATATGTTTTCTATGGTGGAGAATGCTTCATAAGTTGAAGAGTGTCAAGCACTCTCATTATCTACTCATATTGAGAATAAAGAGATCAAGATCAAAGAGAAGACCAAGGTGCTATTTAAGGATATTCCTAAGATGTGTATGGATCCAAGTGAACATCCTGTTATTATTAATCAAGCATAATACAAAGGACATCAATTATCTATGCCTAGTGATGAGGTTCCAAGATGTAAGGTTGATGCTTCAAATGAAAAGGTATGTCAAGATTACATACTTTCTCCATGTGTTGTCAATTATATCTTTGATGAAAAGGAGAGTGATATATAATAAGAACCAACTGTCATAATTCATACTAAGAAGAAGAAGAATAACAAAATCAACAAGTCTTATAACTATAAAAATATTTTAGTGGTTACTGAGGAGATGTGGGCCACTCATGGCTTCAACTTTATTTTAGATAATTATGGTGCAAAGGTTGTCTCTATATATTATTCTTAAGAAACTCCTTTTAGTATATAAAAAAAGTATTGTTGTGGTGTTATTGAGATGGTTCTAGAAGACTAGAGTTGAGTATTCTCAATTGGGATAGGTATGTCTAGGTGGAAAATATGTTAAGGTGATGTCATGATCAGATTAAAGGTTCCCAAATGGCAAAGGAGTATTTTTTATTTATCAAGATGATATTTTTATGTATAAAGGTATGTTGACCTTATTATATCATGCTCCAAGTGGTTTTATGATCTAAATCTATGTTAAAGTCAATTTTGATATTTTTTTTAGCTCTTGGATTTCCCAATTTTTGGTTAAGAGCTTACAGGTCCTAAAATGGGTTATAGGAGGTCAAGGTTCCCAATGGTGTGGAATCTCAAATATTGGTCCATAAGTGTGTAATGGTTGTCTCTAGGTGTATCAGAATTTTTAGAGGTGGACGTTGATTGGAAGGTGTTGTGTTGACCTTGTTTGTTTTGAGATTCTATGGTTATGGGCTTTACTTAAAAGTGGTATGTATTATGAGTTAAGGTTTGAGGCTTCTTAATATATTTAATGGTCCAAATGGGTTATCAAATAAATATTAACATAGATTTGAAGGTTTATGGTTCTTAAGTTATTCATGTTTTTGTCAAGTTGGAGGCATAATTAAGTAGTAGGTTTGTGAAGGAAGTATGTTGAAAAGGATGAGATAGTTGTTACAAATTAGTTTGATCAAGGTTTCATATGGGAGGTTTCTATATATTAACTATAATGTCTTGAAGTTGTGTCTACAAAAAGTTTTGGGCTATAAAAGTTCCAAGTAAGGCTATAAGGAGTCTAAATATGCCTAGTTTTGAAGATGTGCTTTTTTCTTTAGCTTCTTAAAAAGAGAAAGGAATAATTATTTAAGGCATTTTCTTAGGTTGGTTTAGCTCATGTTTCATTTTTGATATAATATATATGCAAAGTTGGTAGTCATGGAAGTGTCTTGAGAAAGAAGGCTAGTAAGCCTACATGGTGGTTCTTCATTATGTGTGGAGATCTGAAGATGCTCAAAAATTTTAAATGGCTCAAAGATATTAAGGGGAGCCCCTATCAGATGTTTCTTGATTAGTTCCATCATATTCTAGTGGTTTTTTTGTGTTCTTTCATCAATTGTTATAGTGCTTGGTTGAAGAAGAGAGTTAGCATAGAGCAAGAGGAAGTTGTTAAGGAAACAAGAGGTTAACTCAAGGTAAGGTGGATTTTGTATAATATTTATAATATTTTATTTTCATATTTGCATTATTTTTATTTCCTTAAGATAAATTTGTGCCCACTTTGTCATTGTGTCAAAGGGGGAGAAAGATTCTATTGTGAGAGTTCTTGAAGAGAGAGAAGGTGAGATAAATTATGTTTATTGAAATCAATGACAAAGGGGCATATTTTTAGAGAGTGATGACATGTATGTGTTTTCATGATTGGATGAAGTGATTTGATATCCTAAGTAACAATGACAAAGTGTGAAATGTGCTTGTCCTAGTGTGCTTAGAGGAGGCTTAGTTGATTTTCAGTTTTGGCATGATTAGAGATATTCAAGGATGAGTATGTTGATTACAGAAAGTGAAATAGGTCCCTAAGATCTTATATATTATTTTAGTGCTTGTGTGCATGATTTTATTTCATCTAGTTGTCCATAGCCTTCATCTAGACATTTTGGGTCTAGTGGCCAAAAATTTGAGTAAGAAGTTTTATGACATCAGCATTTCCACATGTGGATGAGTCAAGGGGAGTTGGTTATATGGTTGTGATAAAATTTTATCCTAGTTTCTATGTGATAAATATTAGGTCATGCAGATAATCATATTCAAAGATATGTGTGTGAAAAGCTAGGCTCCAAGGCATTTTGACAATGTTTTCCCATAATTAGCCAAATTTGCAATGTGCAAAGAGAGGCAAGTAAGAATTTTGATGGTAGAATATCTTGCACATATGGAAGTTTAAAAATAAGATGATCATATGGATTTTTTCAATTTCATGCCCAATTATTATGTTCTAGATATCAATTCATGTGATAAAGCACAACAAAAGATATGAGGATACAAAGTTGGCTACTCAGATAAAATTCACTTTGTTCCCATAGCCAAATTTAAAAAAGGGCTCAAGCAGAGCTGAGTAAGAATTTTGATGGTGGAATATCTCACACGTGTAAATTTTAAGAGAAGGTGATCATATGGTTTGATTTAGTTTTGAACCTATTTTATTTACACTAAATTTTAGATCATGTACTAAAGTGCATTCAAATATATGCATGTGCAAAGTTGGCCTTCCAACCATGTTCTAAGCATAGCTGGCTCTGTGGTAGAAAAATTTGAGTGGGAAGATTAAATGTGTTATACCTTGAATGTGTGAAGGTTTCATGAGTATTTTGTGACATGGTTGGATTCCCCTTTGAATGGTGTTTATATGGTGTAAATTTGAGGTCATGAGATTGATCGAGATAAGATATATATATGTGCAAAGTAGGCTTTCCAAGCATATTACAATTGCTTCCCATACTTATTAAATTTTCATTATGTTAAATATCTAGACCTAGTGTAAATCCAATGGTGTGAGTAGAGTAAAATAGGTCAATGTGATAGTTATTTAGCAATGATAAAGATCAAGCATCTTACAAAAGATCAAAGGAGCGCATTGGCCCCAAGATGTTATGAAGTAGTGAGATGGAAAGAAGTGTATGATATTTATTTATTAATTAAAGGTAAATGATATGTGTTCATATATATTAATAAAATGGTAAGAATTTCTAGTTAAATACTCAGTTGATCTATAGAGATCGATGATACGTATTGAGTCAACATTGCAAGGGTACACGAGATGAGGTCAAAGTGACTGAGGTTTAAAATTTGAGCATTGGTGCATATGTGTTAAATATTGAAAAATATTGATGGTGATTATTTTATCTAATAAATGAGGACATGAGATATGAACATGGTGTTTGAGGTTTAACCACGACCATTTGAATTTGAATATTTGAATTTTGTAAAGGAAAATACCAGTATCTAGGTTTTGTGTTATATCCTTTGATCTATGTAGAATTTTCTCATGGTGTAAAAACTGAAGTTGTAAATAATTCCAATGTAAATATATAAATATGAATCTAAATGTCTAATTTAATATATATTCATAACTGTTAAGCTCCAAATTTCACTATGTGTTCATGTATGGACTATAAGTGACCCGAGAAGATTGTTCAAGAAAGTTTTGATATTTATAGATAAATTGGATATTGGGGAGTGTTTTACACTATGATTATTCTATATTTTAATTATTTATGTTTTAAATTTTGTATTCATTATGAATAATTTTTTATAAGGTGACTATGTGTTTGCTCATAATGACTGTATGCACAAAATATTTTTTAGGCATTTTGTGCTTTATCACAATAGTGATGTGATGGATTTGGACACTTAATGTGGACCTATAGATCATGTGATATGGGTTAATTAGTTATAATAATTTTCCTATGTTCTTAGTTTTCTTATAAAAGTGGAAAAGAGATGAATGGGTCTTCATAGGACCTAAAATTGACTTAAACCAATTTTAAGGTGGATTGTGCTTAAGTGCAACCCATATGAGATGCCTTAAGGTGAAGGCATGGTTTTAATCCAAAAATTAAATATTGGATCTTGTTAATTCATGATTGATATATATTTTGAAACCAAATATGTTTTTTTCTAGACATGTATGTGAGAGAGACTAGTGCAAGGTGCATGTGAGAGTTATGGATCGGAGGATATGTAGTGTGCCTGTTGGTTGAGTTAATGAGTAGAATAGTTTTTTTGACTATGTTTATGATCTATATTTCATATTAATAATTTCATAATAGTGATCTTTACATTTGAGGATATATAAAGAGGTCTGAGTGTGCATAAGAGGATAGATTGAGTGAATAAGGAAAGAGATTATGGCATGCCTATGTGAGAGGCCTATTTAAGATAGAGAGTGTTTTTGTAGAGGTTAGAAAATAAATATACATCATCAGGTTTTGAATACATAATTTATAATGTGGAGGTGTTTAAATGAGGGTCTAAATGACTTGGTCTTCCTTATGGGCAGTTGCTCTTTGTGAAAGAGGTGTTTCACTAAATTCCTTTACTTAAGAGGATATGATCAACATTTATTGGTCTCAAGGAGTTGATAAGTATCTTGTTTTTAATTTATTATAAGATATTATTCCATTTGTGTTATATTCTTGAGAGTGGGTTTTATTCCCCATGATGGTTTCCCATATGAACTATGTGTTATGTGTTTAATCTTGTGTATGCATTGAATGAATGAGCTCTCTTGTTAATGTTGTTTGATCAAGTTGATATATGTTAATTGGTTAATATTTTAAAGTAATAAAATTGAAATTGAAATATGTGAGTTCAATTATTCACCCCCACTCTTAGTGATTGTACCCCTAATAATCCAAACCTATGCCTCCTTAATATAATCCACCTATATCATATTCACCTAACATCCCTTATCCCAGTGTCCCTATTATGTCTCTTTATCCCATCATCCTTAGAGAAAACCACAACTGAGTCATAGTCTAACACCATAATTTAAATTTGTCTAACTTAATAACATCCCAATAGTTTACCCTTTCCAATACCAACACTTGTGGACCAATCATCCCTAATCCAATAAAATTATATAGTTTATCCACTTTCATATATGTTGGAAATAATTCTATAAGTGTACCATCGTATGCTACTTTCATATGCACTTAGTCAAGTTTGGTATCATTCATCCAATCAAATCTTATATTTTCATCCACTCTATCCAATTCCATCAACCAAGTCATTTAATTGGAAAAAAAATCTTAGTCTTTAGATAGTCAAAATTATTTGATCAAGTCAAAACGTCATCAAAGATCATTCAAACTAATATTATCTCTTTTATTATTCAAATATCTCCCCATATAGAAATTTAATGGTGTCATATCCCATCATCATAAATAAACCTATCTAACATTTATATAGCTCACACCTTAATTTTATTGACTCAAGCTTATCACATCAATGATTTAAAATTGAAATCCAATCAAAGGTATTATTTTGATATGGGTCTATTAATTCACCCCACTTTCATATCTTCAAATATATCATTAAAAATCTTTCACCTACTGATTGGGGCCATTGATTCATGGCATCCACCTATTTTATCACATTAATCCATGGCCTCTAATTTTTTTTGGATATTACCTTATTAGAAAAGTATATGTTTTCCAGTAAATATTAACACTTTTTGAAACTCTTATAAATGGGTACCTATCTTCCTAAAAGATTTAATCCTATCTAAAAAAAACTTCTTCTAGTCAATACCCATACATGATAGTCTACCTATAGAACTCATGTTACTTAGTCACCATAAAACCTTACATCCCATAGTCATAGTCCTAATAATATCAAAGGGAATTCCATCTTA